>JAVYIG010007849.1:0-96393 GCA_035222895.1 Strongylocentrotus droebachiensis
CTGAAACATACGTAATGTAGACTTATATTTCATCTATATTGACATTTTGTTTTTAATCTAAATCGAAATTGCGATATTCAGTCAAGTATTCTTTTACAAGTCAACGAACAATGAAAAATATGGTTGGTCGTAGTTGATAACGAGTGAATGCAAATGAGTGGTAACAAGTACGACTGAAAGTGAGACAGAAAGGAATTGCAACATGTTGTTCAGTCAAGAGAACAAACCTTGCAGAAGATAATTTTCGATCGACAGAGAAAGGGAATCATTAAGGTACGATGAGAGTGGGTGTGGAAAATCCATCCACTGTGCCACATAATTATTTTGTCCAAAATAAAGTAAAAATACATCAGCATATAGCCAGAGAATGTGTTGTTTGATGGCTTATAGCATGTTTGATTTAATAAAACAAAAACAGACCCAGTTATTGATAGACTAAAAAGGGAATACGATCAAGACATTAAGAATATCAGTATTTCTTATTCTATGAAGTTAAGGTCCTCTCCCCATCGCGATGCATCCTGGGTATGAGGGGTGGAACTTGGCAAGCTTGAGAGGATGAACAAATGGATGGTTCTTATCATTTTTTGGTCAATAAAGAGATTTTATGAAAAATGTTTGGCTGGAATATGAATAGGTAAAGGTGTACTCATGTTTTGAAAGGCTAAGTTAGTTGAGTCATAGTGGAACTTTAAGGTCCACTCCCCGATGCATCTTGGGTACACCAGCTGTTATGCTTGTGATCGATAATACAAGTTAATGCGCGTATTTCACCTAACGGTGATTACATGAGAATAATCCACGCTAATTCGCTCAATCACTTGCGTTGCCTGCGCGCAGCGTTTTTAATAAATTACCATAATTACGTACATTAGGCGATTTGACCTAGTAACGCTGATACGCGTTTTGTCTTTTACCATGTAGTGAGCATCATTCCAGTACACTTTGCGCGGGGGGCATCCTACAGAATGCATAATTCATAAGGGTTCATTAATTATGTATAGGTGCTTATTTTGGCTTCTAATGGATCCGTACAAAATGGCGGGGCTTAGGGGGCCTTGTGGTAGAGGTCAGTGGCCGCAGCGCCATTACGTACTCACACCTGTGTATTATTTGTATAAAATTGACGCACGGACGCATATGCAAAAATTGCCTAAAGTGGTCAAAAAATACCTATATATTTGGAATCCGCTATAACCCTTTAAAATGGCTGGTTACCCCCAATTTTTCTTTCATTTTCTGATAGGGTATGAATTGGATATGCGATTGTATGTATCACGTTTGCTGCTAATATGTTTTGACGTCAACATAGCGCCACTTGAGGGAAAACAGGATAATTTGATTCGATTGGGGTATATATGCCGTTGTTATATACTCAAATGCCTGCCATATTTTATTGTTTTGTAGCTGAGACTTTACTCTACGAATGTACTATGATTCAATTTTTGATCAGATGGCAAAAGCTGCCATTATGGTTTCTACCTGTATATGCTATCTCCATTGAATTTCTACATGTGTTATGTCTTTATCAAAGCGGCAGATCTCCTATTTCATCTCCTGACGAATTCAATATTTAGTTTATAATTGTGAGGCCTTGAAAATGCAATTTTAAAACGTTCGATGCAATTGTATTGGCTAAAATATTTTAATTGTATGCAAACATACAGGAAAAATCTGGACGAGACATTTAATAATTTGATCACAACGGGCCTCAGGGCCAACTTTGAGGTGGCTCAACATTCAGTTTTGCTAAGAACGTGTTAATCTACCTGTGTGCACAATTGCTATGTCGCCCAACTAATTGTAATTTTCTTTTAATCCAAGTCAGCCTTATAATATCTGAGCATCCTCAACTATTACTCACCTCCTTTATTTCATGACCTAAAATACTGATATTTGTATAGAATATTGCGATTTAGTCAGCGTATCTTTGCAGGGTTTAAGTGATAATCATTTGTCTTACAGGTTCATTGAATAAATTCCATTCCTTGATCACCCTCACAAAACAAGGAAAAGAGAGAAATGTAAACTAACTCTTGCAAATATCGATATTGGTAGACCAGCCAAGCATAAAATAAAAGGCTTTAGAAAATACTTCCATGGCATTTTGATAGAGCAGCTGCTATGCCACCTTATTATTGCAATATTACTTGGGTGTGTTACCAACTTTCAATACTATACTTTTGAATCATGGTGTAATCTTAAGATAAAAAACAATGTCAGCGACGATTGTTGCTGAATTTGAGCAACCATCGTCTGCCGTTACTGCTCTTGTATTACAAGCAAGGCATGGAGTGGCTATTCACTCTTTCGGTACTCATAAAGAGGGATTACTTCGTTTTAGAGTTCATTCCACGACTCCACACAAAGTAGTAGTTTAAAATACTCTTTGAGAGTGAGCTACTATATTTCGAACGTATTTTCCACTTTAAAAAGGTGATTCTTAGTAATAAAACAAGATAAGACAGATGATTTGTTTATTTTTCAATAACGTCTTTTGTTTTCCAAAATGTAACAATAAACAACAACAATTGGTATGATTAGCTCAAGGTGAACATGATTGGGAAGAAGAGAACATTTTCATGAACAAATGTTGTCCGTTATCCTTATCAATTCTTTACGGCAACACTGAAAAAGAAATTTTCTTTATTCGTATTAACAGTGAAATGTAGGATGAGTCGATATCACATGAAAACACGATGAACCGATCAAACAAAAAATAATTTGTAGTCATAGCGGTTGATACATCTGCATGCAATTGTTATTACTCCATAGTTGTCAGGTACACCTTGGTCGAGAGGAATTATGTGGGCAAAACACCTTTCCGAAGGATGTAAGCAGTATCACTGATAAGGAACAAACCTTTTGTATGAGGGTCAAGAGTCTTCGCCAATATACCATAGTACTCTATAATGTTATTGGGATATTAAGAAGCTGATGATTAACATTTGGAAATTCTTACCAACATTCTGTTCAACCTTCATAATGAAGGGATATTTCTATTATCCAGGAGCGGATCCAGGAATTTCTTCCGGGGGGGGGGGCACAAAATGACATGGGGTGAAATCAGTTGCGTACGCAGGATTTTTTCAAGGGGGGGGGGGGGGGGGGATAACATTTTTAAATCGGGCCAAAAATTTCGCAACGACTCAGCCGGCCGTTGAATAAGCGGAGGGGGGGGGGGGGGGGGGGGTAATAATGAGCACTTTTTTTCCCCTGTGCCCCCCCCCCCCCCTGGATCCGTCCCTGTTATTATTGTTATTGTGATAATAATATTAATACTGATAATGATAATAATACTAATGACCATGATAATAATACAAATAATCATATCTTTTAATTAGTACTATTGTTTTTCATTATCATTTTTGTCTCGTTTGCGTAGCAAAAAGCGAGACATAGGCGCCGCTTTTCCGGTGACGGCGGCAGCTTTAACATGAAAAGCTTAACCTAAGGTTAAATCTTTGAATTTGTGATATTTTTTAGAAAGTATAAGTTCTTCTTCAATGAAACTTAGACTATAGAGTTATCCCCAATCATTTGAGTATAATTTCAGGTCACAAAGTCAAGGTCAAAGGTCATTTCAGGTCAACAAACTCAGACTATGTTGTGGCATCATCATCATCGAAAATTTAGCCTGAGGTTAAAGTTTTTGAATTGTTAATATAATTTTGAAAGTACAAGTTCTTCTTCAATGAAACTTAGATTAAAGGGTTATCAAGTATCTTCAATCATGAGAGTAGAGTTTCAGGTCACTAAGAAGGTCAAAGGTCATTTCAGGTTGACAAACTTAGACTTTGTTGCGGCATCAACATCAAGATTTTAAATTGTTAGCACATTTTTAAAAGTGTTTGCTCAAATTCAATGAAACTTATACCCAAGGGTTATCACGTATCACGAATCATATGACACGAATTCCAGGTCACAAAGTAAAGGTCAAAGGTCATTTTAGGTAAGTAGATTTGAATTATTTTTTCACAACTTAAAATGAGAATAAATAATCAATTATTTGTTCACAATTCATTAAAGCTATCAATCTTGGTACAATTATGGTAAATAATTCTTCTGGTGATTCTTGGTCAATATTCACTTCAAAATGCTGATTATACCCAACGGATTTCATTTTGGGGGGCCTCCTGCCTTTCATTAAAGGTACTATGTCCCTTTTGCAGCCAACCTCAAATTCTGTAGAACTTTGCAGGAATTAGGAATATGTCATGTGTGTCCTATCTGTGAAATTTAAACGTTAGCAGTGTCCTCATATTCAAATTATGCAAGGAAACCCGTTTACTTGCTAGACTTCACTGTCAGACACTATTGAGTGACTGACTGGATTTTTTTCTTCTTTGGTAATAACATACATGAAAAGAGTTGTAAAGGGTACATGAGCATTTGTCTACATCAATAACCCACTTCTTGTGATGGCCAAGATTAAACTGATTGAATCTTTGCGCAGCATAAAATGTATGACCATTCGGTACAATTGTCTGAAAATCAAGACTATTACTTTTGGGCTCTATAGCCCTAAAGTCGATTTGACAACTAATAGTTGTTATTTTCCTACTTTTCCTACTTTTCAAGCCCCACCTTTTTTAAGGGAAGTTCTAAATTAGTATTATCTTTCAAATGCAGTTGGAATTTAACTTTTTCATTTTTTAGGCCTGCAAAGGGGACATAGTACCTTTAATGTCCCAACCTTAATATATAATAGCGTAATGCAGGCGAGATCACCGAGAGCGTTTCCACCAAGATATGAAAATGTATAAACTGTACTTACGTCATGTGTATAATCTACACGGGCCTTTAAGTGCAGGAAAATGACGCTATTCGCCGCCTTTAGTTAGGTGCACGACGAGTTGTTTCGATGCATGGTGATTGAGGAATAATTAACATTAAACAGCTGGTTAACAAGTCTAACGATATAGTTCTAAGTGCATGTAAACTGCTGAATAACAATTCCAGTTTCCAGCCGAATCTCTTGACTGTCCGGCGCCGATTGCATTGGTATCACCTAATTTTCCAAATCCGATAAAACTTGCTTGAGTTGGGAAAGTAGGAAAGTTCTCAAATGTCGACTCCCTGTTCCAAACCGACATGTATAGAGAGCGAACAAGGAAGTAATAACAAACATCGTCAGGATCAAGTTGTGTAAATAACAGAAATGAAAGAATGCCTCGCATGATCGCACGTATAGTTTGATGTCATCATATTGATATGTATTTGTGACGGGTTTCATTGTCAGTATAAGTGGGGTCTTTATATTGGGTTATTTTTAATCAATATTTCTCAGAAAGAAAATGGTTTCGATCTATCCAGGCAGAGAGAGGGAGAAATATATATATATATATATATATATATAGATAGAGAGAGAGAGAGAGAATAAGTGAGTAAGTGGGTGAAGGAGAGAGAAAGAGATTGGATGAATGATCAAGAATAATAGGCCGGTGAGGGGGGGGGGGGGGTACGTACTCAGATTTGGACGGGAGTGGGCCGCTGAAGCCTCGAAACCCCTACCCATTTATAAGGGTCATTATGGAGGATTTTTTGCCAAAGTAAAGCCCATTTTTTGCAATTTTCCGAGAAAAAAAAAAAGGATCCGTGTTTAGGGATATTTTTGTTAAAAGTGGGACCCAGGATTTGCGGTGTAAAGTGACCCGTTACAGCGGCACACCCCGCATGTCTTAATATGTGAGTACCCCCGGCCGCCCCCCCCCCCCCCAGAAATTTGTGAAGAAAAAGAAGTTGTGTGTGTGTTTTTTTGTGTGT
Organism: Strongylocentrotus droebachiensis; assembly: GCA_035222895.1. Taxonomy (NCBI): domain Eukaryota; kingdom Metazoa; phylum Echinodermata; class Echinoidea; order Camarodonta; family Strongylocentrotidae; genus Strongylocentrotus; species Strongylocentrotus droebachiensis. The sequence goes on from JAVYIG010007849.1 coordinate 5,767, forward strand.
GAGTATCAATTATTCAAAGTTCATAACAGATTTTGTGAAATGCCATGCACGCAATATCATGCAAATCAAGTTTTTGGGATAAAAAGGGAAATTAATGGGATTAAAATATATAAAACAATTGATAAATAGTGAGGACATGACGTCACAAACTGATAACCAAATTGGCAATTTATGTTGTGCATTTTATTGTTCCATAGTTTTTCGTACCCTTTAAAAAGATTCATAACTTCCATATTAGTTATCCGATTTTACTCAAATTTGTTTTGCTCTGTTTCTTTTGTTTTTCTGCATCTATTAATTTAGAATGCAAATTATTTTTGGAATGGACTTATAGTACTTTAATTGTAGCCATACGCGAACAAGGATGGCGGGGGGGGGGGGTGAGATTTTCAGGGAGATATTCTGTTTTTATAAAATGTATGTTTATAATTTTCATCAAACACAAGCAGAACGACAGGGTGACGTTAGGTTGATGATCATGAACTGTGGCAATTTATCTCGAGGTCGAGTGGACCGGATCGAGGTCTACGATGGCTTAATTAGGATGGTAAACAACACTGTGTGTGAGATCCTGAATTTGTATGATTTTTTTGTTTATAATTTTCATCAAACACAGAGCGATCGGGTGATTTTCAGGGAGATATTCTGTTTTTATAAAATGTATGTTTATAATTTTCATCAAACACAAGCAGAACGACAGGGTGACGTTAGGTTGATGATCATGAACTGTGGCAATTTATCTCGAGGTCGAGTGGACCGGATCGAGGTCTACGATGGCTTAATTAGGATGGTAAACAACACTGTGTGTGAGATCCTGAATTTGTATGATTTTTTTGTTTATAATTTTCATCAAACACAGAGCGATCGGGTGATGTTAGGTTGATGCATGGTGGTCAATCATCCCGGGTCGAGTGGAGGTCTACGATGGCTTAGGATGGTCATCTGATGGTGTTCAATCATCCCGGGGTCGAGTGGAGGTCTACGATGGCCTAGGATGGGCATCTGATGGTGGTTAATCATCCCGGGGTCGAGTGGAGGTCTACGATGGCCTAGGATGGTCATCTGATGGTGGTCAATCATCCCGGGGTCGAGTTGAGGTCTACGATGGCCTAGGATAGTCATCTGATGGTGGTCAATCATCCCGGGGTCGAGTGGAGGTCTACGATGGCCTAGGATGGTCATCTGATGGTGGTCAATCATCCCGGGGTCGAGTGGGGGTCTACGATGGCCTAGGATGGTCATCTGATGGTGGTCAATCATCCCGGGGTCGAGTGGGGGTCTACGATGGCTTAGGGTGGACATCTGTGTGTGATGATTATTGGGACAATGTAGATGCCATGGTTGTTTGTCGCCAGCGTGGCTACAGCATAGATGGTGCTATTGCAAGATATTCAGCATACTACGGTATGGGCAGTGGATATATTTCACTTGATAACGCCAAATGTTACGGTCATGAAGAGAACTTAAAAAGTTGCCCAAGTTCGTCCATGCCAATTACCAATTGTAAACATACTGAAGATGCAGGAGTTGAATGTGGTAAGTTAAATTTAAATCTTTGATTTCACTAATTAGTCTTGTTCCAAACAGGCATACCAAAATCTAACTTGTGCCCTGTCTTATATATATTTCGATTGATCCCAACTGACCATAAGAACTCAAAAGTGTGCATTCTATTCAGTTCATGCAAACACACACATTAAACATCGATCTTCCCCTGGTATGTACACTCTGTTACTTCCAAGCTAAAATGTACCCATTCATGTATTAGTGAGACGGACAAAAGGTATATTATTATATATGCATGATTTATTGAATAAAGAAAATATTTATATTTTGTGTGTTTATCATAAGTCTTGGTTAGTAAATTTTTGTCAGACATGGGTGCGCTTAGAAACACCCGTATTAAGCGCCTAATAAATGTTGTGTATTATTATTATTATAAAATAAGTGGAGATAGCGAATGTGTGTGTTATATAACCCTGAAAATTTGGTTTTAACTTTTGAAATAGCAACACAAACTTTAAAATCTAAAAACAGCAAAAAGATCATTTTCCCCCAAATTTGCCATTCATGAAAATTATTATTATCAAAGTTGCTATATGTAAAATTACAATTGAATTGCAATGAATAAACCATTTTTGGTTAGATGGTAAAAAGGAAATAGCATTTTCTTACATCTACAGCATTTTGGTAGATGGAGTCGCATGGGCTCTGTTTTAGGGGGCTCTAAGGATTTCATTACGTGACAGCTACGATCAAGCTGATAACCTTGTGTCAATGACTTATAATGAGGACTAAATGAGGTGAATATTTCCATCCCTCTCACAATAATTATTAAAAAATGTTGGTTGTTCAAGTTTTAAATTATTCTTCATTGCAGTCTCAAAGGAGGGAGATGTGCGTCTAGCGGATGGCTCATTACGTAATGAAGGTCGCGTAGAGATCTATCATGAGATAATGAATGGGGTACAATCTGTGATCCAAGATGGGATGACGATGCTGGTGTTGTCTGTCGACAAGTAGGGTTCCCAATAGCCTTTAAACAAAGCCACCTGTCTGATAGCCGCCGAGCGACTAAAAAGAGACTAATCGCGAAAACCCGAGTGAATGGCAGAGCGAGTAGAGCAGCCATTCGGTCGCGCGTTCACCCCGGGTATCTAGACTCATCTCAGCCGTTGTTTGGGGTGGAAAATAGCCAGAGTCACGAGGTCTTGTCAAAAGGCTAGGTTCCCAACTGATCAAGCGACAGCTGTCTCTGATGCGTACTTTGGACGAGGAAGAGGAAGAATTGTACTGGAGAATACAAGGTGCTTCGGAACAGAGTCCAGTCTTTCATCATGTCTATCTAGTGACTGGTATCCCAGGTTCTGCTTACATTTTGATGATGCAGGGGGGTGTTTCACAAAGATCCTAAGTTGAACTTATCTGTTAGACTTAACAAATATGGAAAGCCGTTAGCATCATTGAAAATATTTGGTAAAAGTTATTTAAAAAAGGCATAACATGTTGATTCAAATTATTCATATTTTCTATTATCATGGAAATTTCATGTTCTTGATGAGGAATTTATGAAAAGTCAAAAATACTATTTTTTTTCTTTTGGAAATATTTCATTATAAGGCTACAAATGGCTCTCCATAATTGTGAAGTCCAACTTAGAGTTAAGTTTGACTTAGGATCTTTGTGAAACACCCCCTGGTGTAATATGCGGTGAGTCACATTTGAAGTTACATCCTCAGAGTCTACACTTTTTGGTAATTCAATATCAATGAGCCATGCATGTAGGGGATATTTTCGTTTTGGAGTGGAATCTACTCTAAATGATAATGGAACCCACTATTGATCACCATGACTCATCACAGAATTTCCAATCTTGTACATCAGTTAGAGAGTAGGAGAGCAAAAGGAATTTGAAAGTTTGTCAAGTTTACAATTTGCAATTAAACATATTCTAATCTTCGAATATTTTTCAGAACAACATATTTTTTATTCATTAAAAGATTATTAGTTCAGTTATAAATGTCCCATTGTTTTTTATGTTTCTCTCAATATTAGATAATTTGTAATCTTTCTTCTTTATGTATAGGCTAAACTGAGTCTCAGTCAACACGAATATCATCAGTACTGATTGGATTTCACTCCTTTGGTGGTCTTTTGACGGTCATCGTGGTTGTTGCCATTATCATACGCATTAAACATGGGAACAAATTAACATGTTCTCTATGGTCCAGAATAAGACATGTAGCTGAAAATATTAGAAACCCAGTTTCTTTTCATGACGAGTCACATAACTCAACTCAAGTTGATCAGGACAGTCACCATAGCAACTTAACACCAAATGATCCTCCCCCTGAATACCCACTGACTGTTCAACTGAACGAGCATCGTTCTTCGTACAACGAAGAGACTCCTATTCATGTGACAAATAATTCTTTAAATGTAAACTTTGACAATCAGCAAATACTGCTCTTAATTTCCAGCAAATAGACATATTAGTCCAGTTGATAGGTCTCCGGACTGTGACCACAAGGTCATCACTGCAGGGGATGATCGAGGTGTTGTAGAGGTGTATTGTGGTCCAGTTGATAGGTCTCCGGACTGTGACCACAAGGTCATCACTGCAGGGGATGATCGAGGTGTTGTAGAGGTGTATTGTGGTCCAGTTGATAGGTCTCCGGACTGTGACCACAAGGTCATCACTGCAGGGGATGATCGAGGTGTTGTAGAGGTGTTGTGGTCCAGTTGATAGGTCTCCGGACTGTGACCACAAGGTCGTCATGGCAGAGGACGATCGAGGTGTTGTAGAGGTGTATTGTGGTCCAGTTGATAGGTCTCCGGACTGTGACCACAAGGTCTTCACTGCAGGGGATGATCGAGGTGTTGTAGAGGTGTATTGTGGTCCAGTTGATAGGTCTCTGGACTGTGACCATAAGGTCATCACTGCAGGGGATGATCGAGGTGTTGTAGAGGTGTTGTGGTCCAGTTGATAGGTCTCCGGACTGTGACCACAAGGTCGTCACTGCAGAGGACGATCGAGGTGTTGTAGAGGTGTTGTGGTCCAGTTGATAGGTCTCCGGGGTGTGACCATAAGGTCGTCACTGCAGAGGATGATCGAGGTGTTGTAGAGGTGTTGTGGTCCAGTTGATAGGTCTCCGGGGTGTGACCATAAGGTCATCACTGCAGGGGATGGTCGAGGTGTTGTAGAGGTGTTGTGGTCCAGTTAATAGGTCTCCGGACTGTGACCACAAGGTCGTCATGGCAGAGGACGATCGAGGTGTTGTAGAGGTGTATTGTGGTCCAGTTGATAGGTCTCCGGGGTGTGACCATAAAGTCATCACTGCAGGGGATGATCGAGGTGTTGAAGAGGTGTTGTGGTCCAGTTAATAGGTCTCCGGACTGTGACCACAAGGTCGTCACTACAGAGGACGATCGAGGTGTTGTAGAGGTGTTGTGGTCCAGTAGATAGGTCTCCGGGGTGTGACCATAAGGACATCACTGCAGGGGATGATCGAGGTGTTGTAGAGGTGTATTGTGGTCCAGTTGATAGGTCTCCGGGGTGTGATCATAAGGTCATCACTGCATGGGACGATCGAGGTGTCGTAGAGGTGTATTGTGGTCCAGTTGATAGGTCTCCGGGGTGTGACCATAAGGTCATCACTGCAGGGGATGATCGAGGTGTAGTAGAGGTGTACTGTGGTCCAGTTGATAGGTCTCCAGGGTGTGACCATAAGGTCATCACTGCAGGAGATGATCGAGGTGTTGTAGAGGTGTATTGTGGTCCAGTTGATAGGTCTCCGGACTGTGACCACAAGGTCGTCACTGCATGGGACGATCGAGGTGTCGTAGAGATGTTGTGGTCCAGTGGATAGGTCTAAAGATTGTGGCCGCAAGGTGCGGGATTAGACTCCCTGTCTTTCAGCAAGACACTAATCTACAGTTGCCACACTCCACACTCCAACGGGTACGTCACCTGAAAGGAATAAATTCCTTAAAAAGCTGCAATGTCAGGCATGCTAAAGCCAGGGTAATACTAATAATAATGGAGCGCCAGAAGTGGCAATGTGCCAGACATGAGCCATATACATGTACAAGACTCAATTATTATGGACTTTTAGATTTGTGTGGACTGATACGTGTGACGTCCATTCAAGGCAGAGCATTAAAAGGACGTCGACCGTAGCAATACCCATTGTCTTCGTGCGAATCTAAAAGTCCCTATTATTATCAGTATTGCTTAGGTTTGTGAATTTTTCGAGCGTTGTTGGCAAATCTCGAAAATTGACCTTATGATTGATAAAAATTCTACTTCAAAAAAAGTGAAACTGGCTGATAACCTTTATGTACATAAAATGTATCACTGAAATATTAAACGAAAATGTTTAATATTTTGAGTATCAATATCTTAAAAAGAAACGATGTATATATAAAATAAATACATTATATTCCATCACAGTTTTCTGTTTGGTTGGATATTATGATTTTATTTTCTTGACGTGTTTGAAGAATGAATAAATCTGTTCTTATCTCTCTTTCCTACAATGCACGTAAGTTTAGCATGTTCATGATAATTTAGCATAGCTAGATCAAACGCGAGGTATAACTCGAATATTGGCAAGGGGGGCCTGCATATAATCTTGCTAAAAGAATACATGAACAACACTGTAAGGTGCCAGTCAGGTAGCTTTAAAGAAAAAATGGATACACATCGAAATGATGCATTTCGTTTTCTCTTTGATTTGTTAAGCAGTGTTTTTTGCAAAAAAAAATCAAATTCGTTATAAATGTGATGATCTTTTGAAATGAAATATGTTAGATTATATTATACTATTTGAATATATTATGAACAAACTGTAGTTCAGTTAATCAGCATTAATATTTAAAAATTGTATGATAGTTCTGTGATAGGACCGTCCCCATTATATACTTCATCCATTCATTATTTAATATCATATAATACTCTGTTGGTTTCATTAAGGGTTGTAAAGGAACGTCATTGTAAATAACATTACAGTTGTTACACACTTTGTTTATTCGTATGCAAATGCAATTTTAATTTTCTCTATAATTTGCTGACTTCGAATTATTATAATCGGACGTGAAATCCTTATTGCCAAAGGTGCAATGTTTTCGAGAGAGGCACTATTCTAGAAGATTCGAAGGGGCAAGGGGAGCCGTTGGTCCCCCCCCCCCCTCCCTCCGCCTGACTAATTTCCGACCGACCCCCCCCCCCCCCGAAAAAACATGAATCTTGTATTGTTTGTTAATATCCACATGCATATCTCCCTTAGTGTAATTTGGTGTATGTAAATACACATATCGAAGTAGTCTAAGCTATGTACACTTCAAAAGAAGATTCTACGTATAAGCAAAGAGATATTACTTTGGTATAAGTTCATATTTACGGTGTAAGAATGATTCACTTTGAAGATCTCCTACATTACGTAAACAAGATATAAACAAACTGTAACAGTCTGTGCACTTTGTTGCTAAATTCTCAATTGTATTATCATCTTGTTTTGTATTATGCATGCAAATCAAACTAATTCCAATGCATTATGTATGGATAATAAACATGATAAAGAAGAATTGAATTGATCGAACTACCTTTTCAGCTATACCTCTTTTTAACTTGTATCAGACGTTCATACGTATGATACCATTACAACCAATTGCAGGTAATGTATTCGCAACCACTGAAACTTATGTCTCTTTAAAAAAAAAAAAAAAAAAAACACACTATCTTTTTTACCGGCACTAAGCTTTGGAACGATTTACCAAGACCTTTGAGAAATCTATATCACTACTGTAGATGGAAACTGAAAAAGAGTATGATACATGTATGTGAGTTTTGCTCATGACTAAGGCCTAGTTCCATCTAGCTGATAAAGACTACGAGACTACAGAATTCATATTAAAATACAAGCCCTACTTTTTTTAATAATTTTGAGTATAAATCAAAATGATAATAATCTATGATAAATCTTAAAACTGAGGTGAAAATTCGTCTTACTTTTATCAAGCATGTGGAGAAAGATTCAGGCAAAATTTGGAGTCCGTGTTTTTTTCTTTTCTGAGAAGAGTTGAGAATGTGTGTTATGAACTATACACACAAGGACTATATTAAACTACCTATAAATGGTCACTCCATATTTCAATGATAAAATAATTTCGTTATATTATCTTCAAAAGTGAATGTTATCAAATATATAAAGACAATAAAAACAGTAAAAAAAAAAATACACCTCCGTAGTAATAAAATATACAATAAACATATCAGCTCTCTTTTGTTCTAAAATTTCTAACCCAAATGACAAAACCTGCCTTTTAAACTCTTGCTTTTCATAACTTTTAGCAACGATGACTAAAACTGTGCTGAATATATACAATACGTCATAACAGTAAGTATACATCCTTTGCAAATGTAAATAATTCAGGATAAAAAACTTTGTATAAATCTATAAAGACATAATTACAGTCTAAACGTAATACACCTCCGAAGTATTATAATATACAATTAATTTAAACGGTAAGTCTTTCAACAATTCAGTTCTGTTTTGTACAAAAAATGTCTAACCCTAATGAAAACAATTTCATAACTTTTGCAACGATGACTAAAACTCTGTTGAGTATAAACAGTATCTCATAACATTAAAGGCACACTGTCCTACTTGTAGCTACTTGCTCCCTCTATATAGAAAACTTCCCCAATCGGTGCCTGTTGGTCCCCCATGATCCTCTTTTTCTTATGTTAAATGAGAGCTGAGTTAATGAGATAGCCACCTGTCACAGTGACCTCGCTGGCTGGCTGTGTGGTCTAATCCCTTCTGACTGAAGTAGTAAAGCCTCCCTTTAAGTATAGACCCTTTACAAATACATATTTAATTCAGGATACACTTTGTAAGCAGCTTTACATACATTTCACTCCTGACAAAAATCACTGTCAGATACTACGCGTATTTTCGTCATGATCATGATCATCTTCGTTATCATCATGACAATTATATTATTATTTGTATCATTATTATTATCATCATCGTTATTGTTATTATTATTATTACTATATCATTATCATTATCATCATCATTATTTTGTTATCATCATCATTATTTTGTTATCATCATCACCGTCATCACCATCGTCATCATTACCGTCATTGTACATCATAAAGCGATTTATTGAGCTCTCATACAAAGCTTTTATTGTATTTTAAACCAATGATAGAAACCTCGACGAACTACATGAAGTCTAGGAGCGAAGACCCATGGTGGAAATTGTCGAAACTGGTAAAGGGGGACTCGGCGACGATGTAAATCTCGTTGGCCAGTTGAACCTATTGTTACCAAAATAAAAAAGACAATGGTTTGTCCGAAATACACCTATACAAACTATCATTGTCGAATAAGGTCAAACGACCTCTAAACATATATAACCGCATATACTTTCATATCTCATATAATAAAGGTATTACAAATGTAATAAATATTAAGTAGTATTTCTGAAACAAGAAATACAAGTACATACTTTCGAGAAACTCGACAAGAATGACGTTCACAATGTCAAGGACAAATAATGATGTCCACTCTCAATGATGACTTTAAAAAAACATTGGAAAGAAAATTCACAATATTAACTGAATATCGCAAAAATTCAAAGACATTACTATTTTCGTTTTCATATTTTCGTTTTCGTTTTCATGACTGTTTATAAAGAAGACAATGTTTCTTTTAATGAATGAAAATAAAGTCGTCTACAAACATAATTAGCATCATAATTCAGTCCCATAACTTTGTCAAGAAACCACTTATAACTTGTCTCTTTTGCCACAAATTGCAATCGAGAGTACATACCCGATAAGTACCAGGAAAAAACTTAGAGATGAGTTACAAAGCAGCTATCAGAAAACATCCATTTCTTCTACTCTACACAAGAGTGAACCTGCCCAGACAGACTAGTGAAGATAGTAGCTGTTGGGAGCTATGCCGAAGATCTCGGGGAGAAATTGGTTCGAATCCCCGTGGAGAAAGATGTGACCAAATAATACACTCAGTGTATCTGGTGATGTATTGGCAACCAGGATACTGCTCTGCTCTGAGCTAAATGTTATCAAACATAGGAGTTAACCCACGAAACCGACGGAACCGCCCAAAAAGGACGAGTTCTATAAATTGGTTTTTTTCCGTAACCAAGAATAACATTATTTACATAATAAATTACCGTCCGTGTCTTGGAAATACACCTGTATCTTCTTTAGAATAAACCGTGTCTTAAATACCAGATTGCGTTAAAGTTGAGTTTACACTGTAACACATGAAATTAAAATGAATACATCAGTAATTTCCTGATTTCATAAATAAATTGAGAAAAAGTCACTACACCATCAGACAAGGCAAAAATAAAGAAATGAAATGAAATGAAAAGGATGAGCATTAAGATATGGCCTAGCGGATGTGTAATAATAATAATATTCAGCTTTTATATAGCGCTCAATACATCTCGGACGTCTGTAAGCGCTTTACAGATCTACTATTACCCCGGTCATTGGATTCAGTGCTTGCCCGCACACACTATATGCACAATCTCCACTCCCTGGGGAGCATTCCAGCCATGCGTGACTTGACGCTCAAACACTGTTTGACCAACAATGACGGTCGCATCCTACCGGGTACCCATTTTAACACCTGGGTGTATCGGAAGCTAATTCAATATAGGTGGGGCATCAACTGTAAATATGTTTAATGTTTAACAGCGAGTAAGGTAAGTAAGGTGCAGGAAACAAAATACGTGGGAGCAAAATGAAGATTTAAGATGGCGCGAAATTGGTTTTTTTAATACTTTAGAGATAAAATGTTGGTATCGTGAAGGCAATAATTCTGATTTGCAAACTACCAGAAGTAAAACTTATTTTTGTATTTAGATTATTATTGTCATTATTATTGTTATTATTATATATATATTTGTTTAAACATTAAATATCAAAATAAAGAGAAAAAACAATCTGCCTCTTTCATTTAAGAATAGTTTGCGTACCTTTAAGAATAATACTTGGGGATGCAGTCTACAGACTAGGGGGAAATAGCCGGGGTAAACAAAAACAATGGCGGGAGAATGATATTTGTAACCTAACCACTCTTATATACACTGACAAGACGATGAATATGATGCATGCTGACATCATAATAACAATACAATGAATTTCCTCCTCAATAAGTATTACGAAACACAAATTATTCCATTGTAGGACATTTATAATAATATTGATAGCAATAGAAGAATTCTTATATAGTGCAATAAACCTTTGTAAAAGGTTTCAAAGCGCTTAAGAATACATATTGACTGTTAACACATCCATTGCCTATACAACACAAAATTGTTTGTGCATGGCTGACAGAGACTCAGAGGGGCATTATCACGTTCACATGCCATATATATAGCATGTTTCTGGTAACTCACTTCTAAGTTTTGTTTTCTTTAGTTTCATCACATTTCCCAATTCTCATTAGTCATCGTTTCATGGACAATTCTATCTTATTCTAAGCAAGGTTAAGATCTTGATAAGAGCTTTCTTGATGGGTTAAGTCTAGATCTTGGTAGGTATTTGCATTGTCTGGTAGAGGTGTTCAGGGAATCATTTCAAGGAACTCATGATCTGCAGGAAACTGGGTATGATCTTGATAAGAGCTTTCTATATGAGTTAAGTCTAGATCTTGGTAGGTATTTGCATTGTCTGGTAGAGGTGTTCAGGGAATCATTTCAAGGTACTCATGATCTGCAGGAAACTGGGTATGATCTTGATAAGAGCTTTCTTTATGAGTTAAGTCTAGATCTTGGTAGGTATTTGCATTGTCTGGTAGAGGTGTTCAGGGAATCATTTCAAGGTACTCATGATCTGCAGGAAACTGGGTATGATCTTGATAAGAGCTTTCTTTATGAGTTAAGTCTAGATCTTGGTAGGTATTTGCATTGTCTGGTAGAGGTGTTCAGGGAATCATTTCAAGGTACTCATGATCTGCAGGAAACTGGGTATGATCTTGATAAGAGCTTTCTTTATGAGTTAAGTCTAGATCTTGGTAGGTATTTGCATTGTCTGGTAGAGGTGTTCAGGGAATCATTTCAAGGTACTCATGATCTGCAGGAAACTGGGTATGATCTTGATAAGAGCTTTCTTTATGAGTTAAGTCTAGATCTTGGTAGGTATTTGCATTGTCTGGTAGAGGTATTCAGGGAATCATTTCAAGGTACTCATGATCTGCAGGAAACTGGGTATGATCTTGATAAGAGCTTTCTATATGAGTTGAGTCTAGATCTTGGTAGGTATTTGCATTGTCTGGTAGAGGTGTTCAGGGAATCATTTCAAGGTACTCATGATCTGCAGGAAACTGGGTATGATCTTGATAAGAGCTTTCTTTATGAGTTAAGTCTAGATCTTGGTAGGTATTTGCACTTTCTGGTGGAGATGTTCAGGGAATCATTTCAAGGTACTCATGATCTGCAGGAAACTGGGTATGATCTTGATAAGAGCTTTCTTTATGAGTTGAGTCTAGATCTTGGTAGGTATTTGCACTTTCTGGTGGAGATGTTCAGGGAATCATTTCAAGGTACTCATGATCTGCAGGAAACTGGGTATGATCTTGATAAGAGCTTTCTTTATGAGTTAAGTCTAGATCTTGGTAGGTATTTGCATTGTCTGGTAGAGGTGTTCAGGGAATCATTTCAAGGTACTCATGATCTGCACTCAAAAAAAAAAAGTGCTAAATTTAGCACTTAAAGATTCAATTTTAGCACTTTTTAGGAGCTCGCATAGTGACTGCACTCGAAGTGCTGAGTTAGCACTTGCACCCGGGCTACTTTGCTAGCACCCAAAGGAGCTGACTGTTGTGCTAAATTTAGCACTTAAAGATTCAATTTTAGCACTTTTTAGGAGCTCGCATAGTGACTGCACTCGAAGTGCTGAGTTAGCACTTGCACCCGGGCTACTTTGCTAGCACCCAAAGGAGCTGACTGTTGTGCACTTAAAGTGCCAAGTTTTGCTCTCTTTTGGGTGCTAGCAGAATAGCCCTTGTGCAAGTGCTAACTCATGCGTTGTTTGACATGCCCCATCTACATTTGGTATGTGGTCAAGGTGGATGTCCTTCGTCATTTACCACTTTCAACTCTTACAGGAAACATTTATTAAACCAACATCCACAAGAAGAACCTGAACCTGAAGTTGTACAGGGTATGGAGGGTCTAGTTGATGCTGATTTGGGTGTTGCTGTTGGTGAAGTGCATAATCCTGCAGCAGATGATGCATTTGATGATGATGATGATAGGATAGGCCTACTACAAGAACAAGATGGAGCAATGCATAATGACAGTACAAGACCAGCTGCATTTTTCATTGGTTCTCTTTTATCAAACACCAACATGACCCATGCTATGACAAACAGAGTGTTATCTGCTGCAACAGCTTTGAATACTGATGTTGTTGACAGTTTAAGGAGCAAAGTTATTCAGACTTTTGAGGCCTTGGGTATTGACCTGGAGAATGAAGAATGTAAGAATCTCTTAGCTGAATTTGATTCAAAAACAAATATTCACAAGGTAACAGCTATTATACTAACCGACCAATCAGATCAGGTTATGCAGTCAGCACTCGATGTTAAGTGCTGCATATTGTTATGAGTTGAGTCTAGATCTTAGTAGGTATTTGCATTGTCTGGTAGAGGTGTTCAGGGAATCATTTCAAGGTACTCGTTATCTTCAGGAACCTGGGACTGACCTGTCTCTTGGTTATGAGCTCCGAGGCACAGTGAAGGGTTAACCGGTGCTTGAGACTGGGACGAATATTCTGGAGGAAGTAGCACTGTCGCTGTGGTTGGTGCGGTAACGGGAGGGAGAAGAGATGAGATGAGAGTTTCATGGGTCACGGCAGAAGGACTGGCAGTATATTGATTGGTGGTTGTAGATCCATTGTTGATAGTACTATGTGACACGATGTGTGGAGGATTTGGCTTGGTATAAGAAACTCGGCAGCCCACCACAATAACGATGACGAGTAGCAAGAATAATGATATCCCGACGTATGACATTGTTCCAAGAACACGTCGTGGTATGCTTGGGGCTGTGCTTGGGGCTGTGCTTGGGGCTGTATACAATTACAAAATAATTGAAGGTGCGTTTGAGAATTTGACTGTTCAACTAAATACGAACTTATTTACTTTCTGTCGTTCAGCTGCTTAGATCATAAGTTTAACCCTCAAAATAATTGTATCACCCAAACAGATTAATTTTCATGATAATATCTTTGAAGATAATATTCAACTATAAAAAGTGCATTTTGAAAAACTCGGTCTGAAAGATGATGGGAAAAATATGGGTGGGGATAATATTGGAATGAAATTGTCATTATTGTATTATGGTTATCATGATTTATATCTGTAACTATAGGAAAAGAAAAGAGATAGGAGATAGTGATCACTACATCCGTCGGATCTCTCTATTTACTTGGGATGATTTTATCTGTATTGAAACAAAACATTAATTTTCCCTTTAAAATACGGGTAACTCTTAAAACTACCACGAAAGTTAATGCAAAAAAACTATGACTTCAACTGATTTTTGACAATCGGTGCCCAAAGTGCCCTAATTGTATGTGCTAGGGGCACACCAGTGTTTGCATTTCAGGACAATCATTTTGGCTGAAATGTTCGTTCGGTGTAGAAACAAATCAAAATGAACAATACATTGAAATATGTTATGGGTTAAGACCAACAGAATTCCACAGGGCCAGGCCCAATTGTCTGGGAATGTATTTATCCGTTGTGAATATAATGCAATGACAACATCAACAACAACAACAAGTATCAGTTTCTTGATTATAAGCAGTATTTTCATGCCATTTAATTACATTTCTAATTTTCTTTGTTTTTGCAACGGAAACAAATAGGATATAGCCTAGAAGAGGCAAGTGTGGATATAGGAATTATAGCGCCCGGGTCAACTTTCAAGTAATTGCGCTCCTCAGCACATACGTATCAGCTTAAAACATACAATCCACATTAATTTGTGCTGTTATTTAAGAAACCATGGCACTACCGGTACGTGGAAATGATGTTAAGATACATGAGAATTAAGAGAGAGATTCTTGGGCAAGACTAATGAAAACAAAGTATATATACTTCACAGGTCTGGAGTAAGTATTACCCCATATAACCTATAATGATAGCTTGTAATAACAATAACAACTTGATACACTTACCACAGCGCACCCCAGCGTCTTCACTATGACTACAGTCGTGGTAATACCACCCATTGGACGAGCAGGCTGTGATAGAGTGCTCGTAACCAGTACAATTAACCTCATCTAATAGAATAGGAACAGTCCCTTCTCCGTAAATAGCGGGACTTGTCCAGGTAATTGCAGAGTCTGTTGACAATCCAAGTTGTCTACAAACAACCTCGGCATCATTATCGTCCCAAGAATCATCACAAACGGTACCCCATTGACCGTTGTAATACATTTCTACTCGACCCTCATGTGGCGAAGCGCCACCAACAAGACGGACGGAAGTTGCTGTTGTTGATCCATCACCTATAAAAGAGGGTAACAAATAAAGCAATGTATTCCAAAATGCTCTATCCATTTTTCTCGCCGAAATGCTGTTGTACTGTTTCATTTCTCATGAAGGTCAATACATTTTGAGGGCTCATTTCTATAACGTGGAACTGATCTTGTTCTGATTAATAGCACACTATTATATACACATATTTCATATCATGCCCCCCCCCCCCCCCCCCACTCCGGGGTGCGTCATTTTTTTGTGCGGCACAGATTGGGGATTTTTTTTTAAAAAGTCTTGATTTAACCCTAACCCTAACCCTAACCCTAAACTTTGCCATAGGCTCAACACGCACCTAACCCCAATCTGTGCCGCAGACAAAAATAACGCCTCCTGGGTCGGAGGGACCGCATTCGTGTTCCCAAAATCTCCGGTAAAGGGGTACTTTTCGCGCGACAAAGTCCGGCCCGAGAACATTGTAAAAAAAGGGGGTGTATTTGACCTTTCAACCGGAGATTTCTTTGAAAAGATTTTTTTCTTTCTGTCTCTCACTCTTGGGATTCCTGAGAAATTTAAAAAGGGGTTATACAATATTTTTGTTAAGGTTTTTTTTTTCTCTCTCTCCCTCTTTGGACTCCTGAGAAATTTAAAAAAGTTTTTTTTTATAAATATCGTCAATATCATAGATATTGGGTTACATTGAGCGGTGTTCCGGATTAAGGGGGTCTCCAAGGCAGGACAAGCCCGCGAAAGGGGAGTTCACAAATGTTTGCAGCCCTGAGATAGGGGGTGCCAAAGGAAGGGAACATGCATACGCGTACCCTAAATAACACTGAGTGGGGGGAGGGATATCATGATAGCTATTAACAACAATAACAACTTGATACACTTACCACAGCGCACCCCAGCGTCTTCACTATGACTACAGTCGTGGTAATACCACCCATTGGACGAGCAGGCTGTGATAGAGTGCTCGTAACCAGTACAATTAACCTCATCTAATAGAATAGGACCAATCCCTTCTCCGTAAATAGCGGGACTTGTCCAGGCAACTGCAGAGTCTGTTGACAATCCAAGTTGTCTACAAACAACCTCGGCATCATTATCGTCCCAAGAATCAGCACAAACGGTACCCCATTGACGGTTGTAGTAGATGTCTACTCGCCCCTCGTATCGAGATGCACCACCAACAAGACGGACATCAGAAGTACTTGGGTAGAAAGAAGTTGCTGTTTCATATCCTATAAAAGGGGTTTAACAAAAAGCAATGAATGTGGAGGTGTGGTGGTGTAGCGGTTTATTCACTTGAATCTTAATCAAACGGTTGAGGGTGCGAATCCCAGCACTGACGTCCTTTGGCAAGACATTAATCCACACTTGCCAGTCTCCACCCAGGCGTTAAATGGGTACCTGGTAGCAGAGGCGTCGCTCGACCTTTTTCAGTGGGAGGGGGGGGGGGGGGGTGTAGAGGCTACCGATTAACGACAAAACTAGCCACCAATTACCGACAAATCCATTAATTCCAATGTGCCAATGTCTACAAATTTAACCCTATATACCTGGAGCCGAGGGCTAATTTTCCGGCCCCCCACTCCGTGAACGGAGGGATACCATGCGTGTTCCCAAACTCTCCGGCTCGTAACAAAAGAAAAAGGGCGACCCGTATTGACTTTACACACCGGTATTTTGTTGAAGGGGGGGGGGGCTGAAAAAGGCTCGTATAACAAAAGAAAAAGGTCGACCCGTATTGAGGGGGGGGGGGGGGATCGCTGGGAACACTATATCCTGATAGGTGGGGGTGTCGCACCCCCACACACCCTCTAGCGACGCCCCTGCCTGGTAGTTAATTGTTTTTTGCCCAGCGCATTGTGAGCGTCTGTAAAAAGCCGCCAGGCTGGAATGCTTCCCAGGTAGTGAATAATTATGCAAACTTTGTGTGCGGGAAAGTTCAGGGAATCATTTCAAGGTACTCATGATCTGCAGGAAACTGGGTATGATCTTGATAAGAGCTTTCTTTATGAGTTAAGTCTAGATCTTGGTAGGTATTTGCATTGTCTGGTAGAGGTGTTCAGGGAATCATTTCAAGGTACTCATGATCTGCAGGAAACTGGGTATGATCTTGATAAGAGCTTTCTATATGAGTTGAGTCTAGATCTTGGTAGGTATTTGCATTGTCTGGTAGAGGTGTTCAGGGAATCATTTCAAGGTACTCGTGATCTGCAGGAAACTGGGTATGATCTTGATAAGAGCTTTCTTTATGAGTTAAGTCTAGATCTTGGTAGGTATTTGCACTTTCTGGTGGAGATGTTCAGGGAATCATTTCAAGGTACTCATGATCTGCAGGAAACTGGGTATGATCTTGATAAGAGCTTTCTTTATGAGTTGAGTCTAGATCTTGGTAGGTATTTGCACTTTCTGGTGGAGATGTTCAGGGAATCATTTCAAGGTATACTCATGATCTGCAGGAAACTGGGTACACTCAAAAAAATGTAGTGCTATTTTTAGCACTTGGAGGGCTATATTCAGCACCTTTTCAGTGCTCGCATAGGGACTGCACAGCTAGTGCTATTTCAGCACAAGTGCAAGTGCTAGTTCAGCACTAGTTTAAGTGCTATAGATAAGCACTAACAAGTGCTAAAAAAACACTTCAAGTGCTATGAATGTTGGGCAGGTGGTGCTAAATAACCCCACAATCTACTCTGAATAGCACTAGTAGTGCTAAAAAACTGCACAACTTAGGTGCAGAACACAACAGTTTTGTAATGTTTAGCACTACTGGTGTTATATGTTTTAGCACTCCAGGCGTTATATTTCATATATAGTGAAATTATGCAATTTTGTCACACTCACACACAAAAAAAAGACAAATAAATGACTTTATATATATAGTTGGTATTTTATTAACAGTTTAACCAAAAAACACTGTTGCAGTAAAGGCACATGTTGACAAAGTTCTGCAATAAGCCAGAACATATGCCTATGGTCAAGGTGGATGTCCTTCGTCATTTACCACTTTCAACTCTTACAGGAAACATTTATTAAACCAACATCCACAAGAAGAACCTGAACCTGAAGCTGTACAGGGTATGGAGGGTCTAGTTGATGCTGATTTGGGTGTAACTCCGGGAAGCTCCGCCGGTGTTGGAGCTTCCCGGAGTTAATTTGGGTGTTGCTGTTGGTGAAGTGCATAATCCTGCAGCAGATGATGCATTTGATGATGATGATGATAGGATAGGCCTACTACAAGAACAAGATGGAGCAATGCATAATGACAGTACAAGACACTATGAATATGACAGACAATGAAAGCGGACAAAATATACAGTTCCATAGGTAGACCAAGGAACATCCCTTCACTGCTATTATGTAAAAATGTGTAGAACAGGTGTCACATGCATATTCACCTGTTTTACACATTTTACATAATAGCAGTCAAGGGATGTTCCTTTGTCTACCTGAGGAACTGTATATTTTGTCCGCTTTCATTGTCTGTCATGTTCATAGTGAGACCAGCTGCATTTTTCATTGGTTCTCTTTTATCAAACACCAACATGACCCATGCTATGACAAACAGAGTGTTATCTGCTGCAACAGCTTTGAATACTGATGTTGTTGACAGTTTAAGGAGCAAAGTTATTCAGACTTTTGAGGCCTTGGGTATTGACCTGGAGAATGAAGAATGTAAGAATCTCTTAGCTGAATTTGATTCAAAAACAAATATTCACAAGGTAACAGCTATTATACTAACCGACCAATCAGATCAGGTTATGCAGTCAGCACTCGATGTTAAGTGCTGCATATTGTTATAGCACTCGTTTTCAGCACTCAAATATTCAGCACGTTTCGGTTTCCTTGTTAAAGTTAACCCGTCAAGTGCTGATTTTGGCACTTCAAGTGCAGAATCTCACTCAGCACCCAACATTTAGCACCTCAGTTTTTTGAGTGTATGATCTTGATAAGAGCTTTCTTTATGAGTTAAGTCTAGATCTTGGTAGGTATTTGCATTGTCTGGTAGAGGTGTTCAGGGAATCATTTCAAGGTACTCATGATCTGCACTCAAAAAAAAAAAGTGCTAAATTTAGCACTTAAAGATTCAATTTTAGCACTTTTTAGGAGCTCGCATAGTGACTGCACTCGAAGTGCTGAGTTAGCACTTGCACCCGGGCTACTTTGCTAGCACCCAAAGGAGCTGACTGTTGTGCTAAATTTAGCACTTAAAGATTCAATTTTAGCACTTTTTAGGAGCTCGCATAGTGACTGCACTCGAAGTGCTGAGTTAGCACTTGCACCCGGGCTACTTTGCTAGCACCCAAAGGAGCTGACTGTTGTGCACTTAAAGTGCCAAGTTTTGCTCTCTTTTGGGTGCTAGCAGAATAGCCCTTGTGCAAGTGCTAACTCATGCGTTGTTTGACATGCCCCATCTACATTTGGTATGTGGTCAAGGTGGATGTCCTTCGTCATTTACCACTTTCAACTCTTACAGGAAACATTTATTAAACCAACATCCACAAGAAGAACCTGAACCTGAAGTTGTACAGGGTATGGAGGGTCTAGTTGATGCTGATTTGGGTGTTGCTGTTGGTGAAGTGCATAATCCTGCAGCAGATGATGCATTTGATGATGATGATGATAGGATAGGCCTACTACAAGAACAAGATGGAGCAATGCATAATGACAGTACAAGACCAGCTGCATTTTTCATTGGTTCTCTTTTATCAAACACCAACATGACCCATGCTATGACAAACAGAGTGTTATCTGCTGCAACAGCTTTGAATATTGATGTTGTTGACAGTTTAAGGAGCAAAGTTATTCAGACTTTTGAGGCCTTGGGTATTGACCTGGAGAATGAAGAATGTAAGAATCTCTTAGCTGAATTTGATTCAAAAACAAATATTCACAAGGTAACAGCTATTATACTAACCGACCAATCAGATCAGGTTATGCAGCAGCACTCGATGTTAAGTGCTGCATATTGTTATAGCACTCGTTTTCTGCACTCAAATATTCAGCACGTTTCGGTTTCCTTGTTAAAGTTAACCCGTCAAGTGCTGATTTTGGCACTTCATGTGTAGAATCTCACTCAGCACCCAACATTTAGCACCTCAGTTTTTTGCGTGTAGGTGTTTATCTTTCCATTTAAACAACACTGCATAATTTATTTATAATTCGACGAAAATGTCTAAGATGTTATCCGTCATATATTGAAGCACAATATTTGTATTATTCAAACTCAATTACTCATGGCATGAATCTCAGAGAGTAAAGAGTTTGCGAGAGAGTAAGAAATGGATGCATCTCTCCCATATCTTACTTCTGAGTTGATTTATTGGCTTTTTATTATCTTGTATTCTTGTAAGCATTAAATCATCTTCGAGCATTCATTTACAGAACAGCAATGATATGAAATGTGGTTTAGTTCTGGAGAAGAGATATTCATCTAAATATAAGTAAGTTCATTATATCAACTTTTGGTCCCACTGCTAGGGATAGTTTTCTACTGGATGTTCCTTCATGCCCTTCAGTTGGATCTTACAAGAGAAAATCAAAGACGTAATACAGTCTGTGTATTAATTTAAAACATGGTACAAGAAGAAAAATATATATATACATGATATTAACTTTCACAAGGCTTTGCTCAAAAAGCAAGTATGTGTATTTGGCATCATTTTAAACGTGAATGATTACTATTGATGCTGCTCCTTGAATTTAAATCATATTTATTTGATTTTGTAAATGAAGAGTTCTGTCTCGTTTTGTGTGACGAGGCGAAATTCTGTTTATGCCACTCTTTGCATTCATCGAAGAAATCGTCCTAAAGGTTTCAACAGTGAAAACTATGTACTGAAAAGTTAATGTAATAATTTGTGAGGAAGTATCAGTTAACATAATATTTATGACTTAGTAGCACCTGACATGTACAAACAAATACTAAAACATGCTTCGGTTATGTCATTATATTGCTCACAAATAACCCTTTTTTTGGTAACAATACTGTTTGATCGAATGTGTGAAACCTTCATGAAGATTTATACGATGAATACAAAAAGTTATTAAACAATTCTCTTCGAGGGATACATCTTATGTGATATTGCGAATGAAGTTACAACAAACAAACAAACAAAAAACCCAAAACGTAGTGTGGTGTTTGTGGCTGTCGGCTGTGTGACAATTTCGTACACGAAACAAAATGAAATATCATACAATTTTTTGTGCAGGGGTGCTGCAGCACCCCCAGCACCCCCGCTTCCCAGCACCATGTGTGACTCTGATTGAAGCACTATATGAAAGGGGTATCACGAAAGCAAAAAAAATGGAGTGATCGAGTCAGGGGCGGCGATTTCTGTTAATGACCGGGGGGGACGAAATGCGAAGGATGTTATGCGAGAGAGCGTAGCGACCGAGCGAGATTTTTTTTTGCAATTTTATAAGTCTAAACGCTGCACTCTTGGGCCTTCCGGAGCCTAAAAGTGTTTTGCAGTCATTATCAGTATATGCTATACAATTTGTTTTGCACTTTTTCAAATTTCCAGGGGGGGACGATCCCCCCCTAAAAAAAAAATCGAAAATGTGAAAATCGTGCCGACCAATATCTCGCTCAGTGGGGGGGGGGGGGGGGGTAGTGATCATAATTTTTTTCTCGTATTTGACCTCGTAAATGTGAAAATCGTGCCGACCAATATCTCTCTCAGTGGGGGGGGGGGGGGGGGGGGGGGGGGTGGGTAGTGAGCATCATTTTTTTGGTATATGACCCCGAAAATGTAAAAAATGGAGCCTACCAATATTTCGCTCAGTGGGGGGGGGGGGGGGGGGGGGGCATAATTCATTTTTGTATTTGACCCCGAAAACTTATTTTTTTATTTTATTTTTTATTAAAAAAAAAAAAAAAAAAAAGCCAGAGGGGGGCCCGGGCCCGTCGGCCCCCCCCCCCCCCCCCCCCCCCCCCCCGTGGATCCGCGCCTGCGTGTCCCCCCCGTCCCCCCCGGATCGCCGCCCCTGGATCGAGTGAGTTAAGGGAGATAATAGAGAGAGAGAGAGAGAGAGAGAGAGAGCTAGAGGGGGGGGGGGTGGGAGAGCACATGATATACATTGGGAAATAGTGGGGATATAAGATATAACGGTTATGAAGAGATCGAGAGTGAGATATACGGTGTAGGCCTATGTGTGTGTGTATGAGAGAGATATCTATGAGGGGGGGGGCGGACTGAGAACACTAAAGGGAGAATTGGGGACCTTTTCACTTTCACACTTTCTCATTTCAAACAGAAGTCGCACTTTTATCTGCATTTATTAACAAAATTACCGATTTTTGAATCACCCTTCCTAGCTAGCTCCCTCTCCTCCTTCCCCTTCCGTAAAAACAATATTCAATTTTTGATTAGCACTCGACTTATCCAACAACCAATTTTTGATTTGCACTTAGATTGGCAACTCTGTCGGCCGCGTAAACTAAATTGACTTGAATATCTGGCTGCTAAAGTCAGCCCGTCCAGCTGCAGTGTCCAGTGCTAGTGCTAGCTATATACTAACTCCGGGAAGCTCCAACACCGGCGCGCAGCGTCGGAGCTTCGGTCGCACTGTCGTGGTGGCTTCGACAAAAAAAAATGGGGCGACGTTATAGTTAAAATCTGCAAAGGGAGTACTTACAATTTTTACATCATAGGGTGCACGAATCCTCAGGGCATAAGAATGATCACTTGAATTCATAATTTGAAGAAGTCTTCGATGGGAAAAAAAGGGTTATTCAGAGCCCTCCACAAATGGAATTAACTCTTTACATTCGTTATATCATGGTATTGGTGAATCTACTACAGATCTCAGAAATGGTCTGGTTCGGGGTCGTATACCTGGTGGGGTGGCTATACTCTGGCACACTAGATATGAACACTTAATTAGTGAAGTTAGATTAAATGTTGATTGGGCTGTAGGGATTGAATTTAAAATTGATGATAAGAAATTTGTCATCATTAATATATACACTCCTTATGAGTGTCCTGAAAATGAAAGTGATTATCTTGAGAAAATAGCATTTATTGCGGCGGTTATTTCTGAGTTAGACACTACCAGTGTTTATGTGGTAGGTGATTGGAACGCAGACATATCTGACAATAGTTCCTTATTTGGAAATCATTTGAGACAATATTGTTGTGATAATAATTTTGTGTTATCAAGTCTGCATTATTTACCTGCAGATAGTTACACTTATGTTAGTGAAGCATGGCATACCACGTCATGGTTGGATCATTGTATATGTACAGCAGATGCTAATGCCTCTATAGAGAAGATGGAAATTATGTATAGATTTGCTACAACTGATCATATTCCTATAAATTTATCAATTAATGTTGACAATTTGCCTGGGCAACGTGATTCAGGCATGGCTAACACTGTACATAAAGGCAGGCTAGATTGGACTAAGATTGATATAAATCGTAGGAATAATTATTGCCGTGATACTGATTTATTGCTTGAGGGAATTAATGTACATGCACACGATGCTTTTTTATGTCGAGATTCCAATTGTGTGAACAATGACCATGTTAATTATGTATGTAATACATATGATGATATTGTGAAATGCTTATGTGATGCTAGTGAATCTCTATATCACTGTAAAAACAAGGTTCATAATACTAGGCCTGGCTGGAATGAGCATGTGTCAGAGCTCCACTCTGCTGCTCGTGAGGCTCACCTACTCTGGGTTGAAGCTGGCAAAAACAGACAGGGACGGTTATTTGAGCTAAAAAAGAGGGCCAATGCACGATTCAAGTATGCTCTCCGTTTTATTAAGAATAATGAGAAAGTCATGCGGGCGGACTCTGTTGCTCGTAAATTGCAGGGTAAAAGTTATTATGAATTTTGGAAAGAAATTAAATGTGTTAATAATAGTAAAGCGCCTCTTCCAACTAATATTGAAGGTATCTCTGGTGATGAAAAAATAAGTGAATTGTGGTGTAGCCATTATAAGGATTTGTTTAATTGTGTACAGAGTACGGTACAGGATGTTACTAATGTTGACTTTGATGTAAATATGGTTATCTCTCCTGAGGAGGTTAAAGAAGCTATTAGAAAATTAGATGACAATAAGTCATGTGGTCTTGATACTATAACAGCTGAACATTTAAAGTTTGCAAGTCCGAAACTCATGCCCTTGCTTGCAATGTGCATTTCCGGATTTTTGATTCATGGTATCTTACCAGATAGTATGATTTCCGTTGTTTTGGTGCCGGTCATTAAAAATAAAGCTGGTCGCATTACTAGTAAGGACAACTATAGACCTATAGCATTGGCTAGTGTCCTGTCCAAAGTGCTGGAAAAGATATTGCTTGGTAGGTTAGAGATGTATATTCTTACTAAAGATAACCAGTTCGGTTTTAAAGCCAAACATGGCACTGACATGTGTATATTTGCTCTGAAGGAAATTATTGCAAGTTATCGTAGCAGAAATTCTTCCTTGTTTCTTTGTTTTCTTGATGCTTCCAAAGCTTTTGATCGGGTAAATCATGAAAAGCTGTTTACGAAAATGGCTGATAGAGGTATTCCTAAGTACCTGATTAGGATACTCGTGTTTTGGTATACCCATCAAACAATGATGGCTAGATGGGGAAGTAGTGTGTCTGAACCATTCCATGTCAGTAATGGAGTTAGACAGGGAGGTATTCTTTCTCCCTTTCTCTTTAACCTGTACATGGATGGTCTATCCGACAATTTGAATGCTTGTAAAAAAGGCTGTGTAGTTGGCAGTATAGTAGTCAATCATTTAATGTATGCAGATGACCTTGTTATTATTAGCCCGTCAACTGCTGGGTTGCAGAGTTTGCTCAAGATTTGTTCTGATTATGGATATGATAATGATGTCAAATATAATGCAAAAAAGAGTCATGTTATGATAATTAGATGTAAGGAACACCGTAGATTGGTATTCCCGGATTTTTATTTATGTGGAGCTAAACTCAATGTATGTACAGAGGTCATGTATCTTGGTCATTTTTTTACTGAGGACCTTTGTGATGATAAAGATATTAGCCGACAGTGTCGTAAATTATATGCTCAAGGTAATATGCTCGTTAGGAAATTTCATATGTGTTCTCCGGACGTGAAGGTGGCATTATTTAGGGCATACTGTACACCTTTGTACACTGCGCATCTGTGGAGTAATTTTAAGAAGAGCAGTTTGCACAGGCTTACTGTGGCCTATAATGATGCCATGAGAATGCTTCTTAGGGTACCTAGATACTTTAGTGCTAGTCAAATGTTTGCTGAGTTAAATGTTCCAGCCTGTTCGGCTGTATTACGAAATCTTATGTATAAGTTCATCCACAGAGTGGATGTCTCTGAGAATAGTATTTTAAAGATGTTAGTGAACCCCTCGTATAGTAGTCTTAGGTACACATCGGGCCTCTGGAAATTTTGGCTTAAAAGCCTGCTTACACCTCGGAATTGATCATATTTTGCATGATGTTACCAAGGATTATCCAGCCTCTTATGGTTGCAGTATAGTCCATAGTCCTTGTTGCTTGTTATAATATCTAGTTATCTATTATTAGTATATTAATTGTTCTAGTTAGTGAGCAGAGATTGTTACAATTAAGTTACAACTTCACTTTGTTATACATATATTTATTTTGATATTGCAGTTACAGGTACAGCATAGACTAGAGTTAGATTGCTATAGGCCTTCTGTTATCAATTCTTACAGATACAGGTTACATGTTACAGTTACATTGTATATACGTAGTATAGTTTTAGTTTGTTATATTCTTTAGTATTTGTACGATTTGTTGTTATTATACTCATCATGTTCATACTCCGCTATTATCCCTATCTATATGTAACATATGTTTTATGGACCACTGCCTTGTGCAGCTGAGTCTGAAATAAAGTTCTGAATTGAATTGAAAACGATTCTTCGATGTAGCAGCGTCGATTCAAAATGGCGAAGAGACTGTACGCATGCGCGGGAGAGCCGCAGAAAGTATGAATATTCATGCTATCGAGTGCCGATCGCTCGAAATCGCTGAATATGCACGAGGTTGAGGAGGACTCTGTTTGTTCGAGTCGTGCATATTCAGCAATTTCGAGCGATATCGGCACTCGATAGCATGAATATTCATACTTTCTGCGGCTCTGCCGCGCATGCGTACAGTCTCTTCGCCATTTTGAATCGACGCTGCAACATGGAAGAGTCGTTTGGGTAGTGCTCTGAAAAACCCTTTTTTCTCATCGAAGACTTCTTCAAATTATGAATTCAAGTGATCATTCTTATGCCCTGAGGATTCGTGCACCCTATGATGTAAAAATTGTAAGTACTCCCTTTGCAGATTTTAACTATAACGTCGCCCCATTTTTTTTTGTCGAAGCCACCACGACAGTGCGACCGAAGCTCCGACGCTGCGCGCCGGTGTTGGAGCTTCCCGGAGTTAGCTATATACTAGCTTTGTACGTGTTTTGTATACATGATATACAGCGCGCGCTAGAAGTAGTACAATTACAGAAAAGGGCGTTGACCAAAATTTAGATCGAGAGGTTTTGCATCATTTTTCGAAGGAAAACAAACTGAAAATGTCAGGTGGAGGCAGCGACATGACTCTTAGAAAGACTGTGGATCAGCTGAGAAGAGAAGCAAACATTGATAGATGTAAACTTTCCCAAGTAGCCGCTGAGTAAGTACGCTGAATTATTGCGATACAGAAACGAGAGAGAGGTGGTAGTGATATGATGGACGCCGGGCTTACTCGGCCAAGCCGCCCACGGCACTCGCGTCGTTATCCACCGGCATTAGCCAACTAATTATGGTACGGCCGGATGGCATTTTGGGTTCAAGAAAGAAAGAAAGAAATTAAAGCCAAAGGAAATGAATGAAACTAAAGAGATAGAGAAAATGGAGTAGAGATAGTGAATGAAGTGAACTTAAAGACAAGGAAGGAGAGAAAGGGAAGCCAAAGCGCAAGCCAAAGAAAGAAACGAGTGGCGAGAGGAAGAAAGAAGGAAATGGAAGAGGAAGATTCAAGAGTGATATGCGTCCCCGACAGAGAGGCAATATTAAAAGAAAATTATTTACTATTTATCTTTGAATTGGCTTAATTGCAGAATACCCTACCATATTAGTAGTTACATACCGGTATACATGTAGACCTATCTATGTCTCTATCAGGGGGGAAAATACACGGGGCGAATTAGCCCCCCAAATGCCAAAATGAGCCCCCGAAAGTCATAAAAGAGCCCCCCAAAATTTGCATAAAGTTCAATGCAAAACAAATTGAAGAGTGTTATTTTCATGCAAGCAAGCTTGACAAAGTAGCCCCCGAAATGATTTAAATATTTTTTCCCTGGTCTCTATATCTCTCTCTGTCTGTCTCTCTTTCTGTCTCTCTTTTTTTCTTTCTCTCTCTCTCTCTCTCTCTCACTACAGACTATTGAACTACTGTGAGCAGAATGTTGGCAATGACTACCTTCTGACGGGGATTCCCCTCCCTGGCGTGACTAACCCATATAAGGAGAAGAAGATTGGATGCAGCATCATTTGAGATTAAAAGAGACTGTTACCCTTTTCTACACTTTGATAGCCCACAGTCAAGGTATGTATGGTACATGTTTGTTTGTCTGAAAAGTGGTAAATGTTGCTCAGTCTCTGTTTCTAAACATCTCCATCTCCTTCCTCATTCTCTTGATGTTTTTTTTTATTATTTCTCTTCTTCCTCTATCTTCATCTTTCTTTCTTCCTTTCTCACTCTTTTTTGTTTTGTTTTTGCTCTCTTTGTCTTCCTCCCTGTCTCTCTTTCTATCTCATTTTCTCTATCCCTCTCTTTCTCCACTGTTCATTTTCCATCTCTTCTTGGCTGTATCTCTGTCTGTCAGTCTGTCTATCCCCCCCCCCCCCCCCCTCGGGGGTGCGGCCTTATCGCCAGCAAATACGGTACATGAATGATGAATCAAGGGTGCCGCTTGGAGCTTGCGTAGTGCTGCAGTGCTGCAGGAGGTTTGTCAACAAACCTAGGTTTATGTGCGTCATATGACGTGTTTTGATGCATTTTAACAAGTTTTTACAAACCTTTGACTGAAACGCTTCAAAACACGTCATATGACGCACATAAAAACATAGGTTTGTCTACAAACCTCCTTTTTGAATTCGGGCCATAGGGTTGAGACTTGAGAACTGGAAAGACCGATAAAAATCACAGTTTCGGAACCAATACACTTTCAGTGTCAGATTATAATGGTACCGTCATTTCATTGGGGGAGATCATGAGACAAGGGCCCTGTTTCACAAAGCCTTTCTTCAATGACAAATGACAAAAATCAGTGACAAATCTGCTGATAACCAATGAAGAAGCAAGGATTTCAGTAGCTTATAACAAAGACTGTCATTTGTCACTGATGACAAGTTTTGTGAAACGCCCCCCTGAACAATAGTTACGTAAAATAAGGAATCGGTTGACACTGCTGTACATTCTCTATGGAAGCCGTGAGAAACCTTGTCTTATCGTCTACCCCAGTATCATTTCTGCGCAGCGTGGGAGGAAGGGCGCCATCTCCTGTCGAACATCGTATTTGTGGTAGGGTCAATAGCAGGGCCCTCTAGAAGGACAGCACTGAATCTGTTGGGGCTTCCTCGAATAAACACAATTATTATCATTTTTATGAACTAATCACAGACACTAGACATTTGCACAGCATCCTGACTGCAATTTGATTGACGTATTAAAACTTTTATACCAACCAGTCTAATAATTTCTCTCCTCTTTCTTTTTCTTTTACAGTCTTATTTCGTTTTTTCTACGCTTTTCCTCTGCACGGAGCTAGGAGAGAAGAATAGCGTTTGTACAACTCGCCCCACGTTTCTGATGCTGCTAACCGTATGAAGAATGAGTTATTTATTTCATATATAGACATTCCCTTTTGTAAACTATGGTTGTGTTCATACAGTTCGCTACTCATGTATGACTGCTCTCAAAGAAGAACTTGATTTATGTAGCTAGTTTAGTTCATATAAACGCTCCCATGTTTTATTTATGTCTGCGTTCATACAAGGTTTTGTATGGATGCTGCCATTAATTTGTTGAAAGAATTGTTTGTTTTTAATATAAGAACTCCCATTTATAATAACTGGCTGTGTTCATACAGACTATTTGTATGGGTACTCCTCACTAATGCTTAAGTAGAAGAATATGTTTATTCAAAGGATATGAACACTCCCTAAATGTCAATCTTATTTGTATAATATGAATTAAGGTACTCCCACAATCCCACAATATGAACACTCCCATTTGTAATATGTGGGTGCGTTCATCTGGTGATCTTTTCTACGGATACTCAAGGAAAGTTTGATGCGAAAGACCAACACTTATTTTAGTTATCTATTGACCAACTCTTGCCACAAAAAGATAAGCCCCAAGACTAGTTGAATGCAATATTTTTTTAAAGATGTCTCCGTATTTGAGTGGAGAACTTTGGAGTTGTTTAAAAAGTCAAACCAATTTTTTTTTAATGACATGATGGCTGTTATTTTACATCCAAAGACTTGTTCAGATAATTCACAGTAAATTGCCGCCCCCAAAATAGCCACAACTGTTTCAGGTGTCAATGAATGGCAACTGCACAACAAAGGATTTGGGCGTATTCACTGAGCTTTGTATACTAGTATAATATACAGAAATGCGAAGCCAACTACACCTTTACATCGTCATTAAAATAGACGATGCGGTTTTGCCGAACGAGCCTCGAGTGTAATGTTTGGTCCAAAGATGATAAACGTGCATGTACACCTGTGTGTGTGCATTGCAGAATAGTGCAATTTTTTTTACTTTTAATGTCGAGTTTAGTCAAATTCTTGTAGCTTTTTTTTCCATAGACTGTTGTCAGTGTACAAAATGCAGTATCTGTTTTCTTTTGTTTACACAATACATGTGTATTACTCACAGTATGTTTAAGTATAACATAAAAAATGCCTAGTTTTGCCCAGAATCCCATGTACATGTACAGTGTATACTGTAATAACATTATTTATGTAAATGTGTATAATTGCTTCTTTTCCTGACATGGTTTTCAAAATCAAACTCATTGTCAAAGATTTCTATCACAACAAATCCATTTTATTGTCACGTATGATGTCTTAAAAAACCTGTTTACATACATTCCAGCAAGTGCATGTAACAATCAGTGGTAACACAAAATTTACTCGTATACATAAGATCAAGTAAATTTGTTATACTTTGATAAATCCAAAACTTAGACCATAGGCCATATTTTTCTAATGTAACCCTGCATGTCAATATAATTGTTTTCATTCACTTGTCAAAAATAATTGTATTTCAAGAGTCAAAATGTTTGTTGGGGCAAGCCATGTGTGTCCTATCTAGCAACAATTAGTGAACATGCAATTCACATTGTGCGTACCTTAAAGGTAAAAACCAGTTTTGGAAACGCCCCCCCCTCTCAAAGAAAATGAAATGGAAGCTCTTATTACCAATCATGTGAAAGAATATGCTTTGACTAATACGTGATGATACAAATTTTACCGGGAAACCGCCTACGTATTGATATACATTGCGTATTTGGTAAATTATTATATCTATTTGGACCTGCTAGATATAGTGCACATGTCGCGTAGTCCCATATACATCTTTCTGTGTACAGTGCTTGTAACTTAACCAAGACTGGGCCAAGTTTCTTATCATTTTGATGATTTCAGAACCTTGCAGTACACATCAATACTTATATGCTAGATGATCAACCTTTTCTGATCGATTCCACAACGTTTCTTTCACAATGCAATGGCATGACCAGAATGGTTTTTAACTTTAATACAACATTTTTTCACAGGTCATTGAAATAATTCATATTGAGGCACTTCACAATGACGTACACATAATTAAATTAAGTGACATTAGGAAATTGACTCTTTATTCTAATGCACCATAAAAATGATAAAATCAGACTTCCAACTTTCTCTTCAAGGTTAAAAAAGCTGGATTTGAGTGGTATAACACAATGCCTTGCCAATTTGCCTTGTCCGCACACACCGTCAGGTTTCCATGACAACCGCCCATTACTCACATTGAACTCAAGGAAAAGGATGCATACCGTATAATGCAGTGTTTTGAGTATGTACATGTATGTAAGGCTATAGGGGCCAGTTAAATCATGGTTTCATACATTTTCTGATATCTTATACAATGTAAGCCTGTACATAAAACACTGCAAACAATTCTATTCAATTCTATTAGTTTTCATTGGCTTATGTAATTCTAATTTTTTAAAGTGTTGATAGTAACCACATCCCCCAACGATGGACATTTTGACCTACATGTATTTTGTATATTTGCACTTTTAGTTAATGTTTCACCTTTTTTGCAGTTAATATTAATATCAAACATGGTACATGTACCGGTATGTGTATTTGTGTTAGTACTTATACATGTAGCAATGTACTGATGCAGTAAACTCATTTTTGGCACTTGGACCTAAAAAGCATTTTCATGTCGTTTCACTGGCATGCATTGTTACATGTACCGGTAATATGATTTTTGTCAGGTTTGTAAGTGTGCCATGAATGAAAATTTTGTGATTACAGGACCGTAAATAGGATTCTTTTATGTATTTTTTAAAATTTTATTTACCGGTATAAACAATATCCTGTATAACTATAAATAATTGTCTTTCTTTTTTCTTTTTTTTTTTGGGGGGGGGGGTGCAGGCATTATATGAGGTGGACCCTTTTGAGGGTGCACAGTAACCAAAGGTTTGGGAGAGTTAAGGAAAAACTTGAATTATTCTGTCTGAAAATCAAGTTTTAGGTACAATTTTCAACACCAAAATGGTTTCACTAAGAACCGTGTCCTACCCATGTTGTTTGCATTGTTTCCTTCAAACAGGTTAAAGTTAGTCTTCGATTGTGATTACAGACCAATAAAAACACTGATAGGTCATTATGTAGAACTTGCAATTATACTGTATACTGTTTGTAGTATTTATGTATTATGACTTTTGAATTCATGTCATTAAATTTTACGAAACACAACAGTTTGGTTTTGGATTTTTGTTATATTTCTCTCTGTCTCTTGTTTCTCTAGTAGTTTACCATCTCCCTTGTCTTCTATTCATTTTTCACTTTCTTTATCTCTTTCTCCGTTTTTTGTTTCTCTTTCTCTCTCTCTCTCTCTTTATCTTTCTTTCTCTTGCTCTCTTTTCCTCTCTCCTCTCTTTCTCTTTCTTTCTCTCACTCTTTCAATCATTCTCATTCTTTCTCTCTCTCTCTCTTGGTCCTCTTCTTTCTGTCCTCTCTATATTTCACTCTTTACAATAAACCTGTACATGTATTAACAACAATCATTGAATTGATAGGCCTGTTCTCTTTCTCCTTGCTCTCACTCTCTCTTTCTCCCTCTCTTCACCATCTCAGAATTTACTATTCCTTAGTTTCCCTCTCCCCTCTCTCTTTCTCTGTCTCTCCTGCTCTCCCACTCGCTGTTCACTTTCACTTCAAAACTTATTGGTCTTGTCTTTATCCCTCTTTTGGTATATCTCTTCATC
This sequence comes from Strongylocentrotus droebachiensis, assembly GCA_035222895.1. NCBI lineage: Eukaryota > Metazoa > Echinodermata > Echinoidea > Camarodonta > Strongylocentrotidae > Strongylocentrotus > Strongylocentrotus droebachiensis. The sequence goes on from JAVYIG010007849.1 coordinate 38,337, forward strand.
AGTTGATTTCTTTCTTTTCATCTCTTATTTCCTACTCTGTTTCGATCCTTTTCTCTCTCTGTCTCCCCTCTCTCTCTCTTTCTCTCTCTCTCTCTCTGAAGAAAACCCATCCAACACAGGAGTGTGGCATTCTTTATACATATATTTTATTACTTTTTTGTCACACTTCATCGTTTCAAATCTTACATTCAACTTTCACAGGTTATTCCATACACTGGCCGTTCACTTGAACTTGTAATATATACCACACATAGGACCAGTAAGTGTCTACATGTTGTACTGTTATCTTGTACACAGAAGATATTAAGTTAATACATGTCCAAGTAACTGTACATACCTACCATACACTGTCAGTATGGTATCTTCAAATACTTAATAACAAATGAAAACCTGGGACATTCTTATACCAGCAAATAAAACAATAAAACGTATTATGACTACTTTCAAAACATCTATTTTTTTCCTACAAATACATCTACACACTGATTCAAAACAAAACATTCTCTTGCTAATTTTCAATAAGTAAAATAAACAAGTCTGGCGATTCTACTAACATAAAAATGCTCCACAAATTTCAGATAAATGTATCACGATTTCTGGAGAAAAAAGAAAATTGCATTTCATCTCATTTCATCTACCTTGCTCATTTACAACCACAGATGTAATTCTTAACCAGTCGCCTACTGAAACCGGTTCATCCCTGTATTACGCCTAATGGGTTTAGACAATTTAGCAGTCAACTGGTTAATACATTCCCAGGTAATAATTAAGTGAGACAAGCATGACATTTAAAACTACATCAAACACCTGGGCCCCATTTCACAAGGCTTGTCATCAGTAACAAACGACAGTTTGTATTATAAGCTAGAGAAATCCTTGCTTCTGATTGGTCATCAGCAGATTTGCCACTGATTTTTCTCCTTTGTCATTGAAAAAAGACTTTGTGAAACGGGCCCCTGATTAATCAAATACAAGCCTTGATTATAGATTAGAATCACAAAGTTATCATCGACACGTAAATATATTCTTCAAAACACATTATGATGTAAAAATATTACACTGTAGGTAACTTGTTGACTGCTGTATTAGTAGTACTTTGCATATATTGTTCTTTCAGACTGCTGGTTCATCATACACAGTATCATTTAAAGGTACTACTTAATGTATATACATTATTTCAAAGATTCTATGTGTAATGAATAGCGAGATATACTTGGAAAAGAAAGAAGAAAGCGTCTGTTTGAAGCCAGAAGGTCGTTGACCCCTTGAACCGGGTGGCCCATGTACCATTAAGACTATGGCAATGGATGAGTTAACCCCCTCTGGCTTCAGATAGACGTAATAGCAAATTAAATATTTCTCCACAAAATGCAATTTGCAGATACTTCAAGACATCAAGAGACTTTGAAAATGAAAAATATTTTCTATACATGAAGTATTAAAGGTATAGACCAGTTTTGGACAACGTCCCCCTCTCAAAAAATGAAATGGAAGCTCTTATTACCAATCATGTGAAAGAATATGATTTGACTAATACATGATGATACAAATTTTGCCAGGACACCGCCTACTAATTGATATATTTGGTATGTTATCATATCGATCCAGCCTGGATAGATATCGCGTAGTCCATATACATTTTTCTGTGTACAGTGCTTGTAACTTTAACAAGTACTGGGCCAAATTTCTAATCATTTTGATGATTCCAGAACCTTGCAGTACACATCAATACTTATATGCTAGATGATCAACCTTTTCTGATTGATTCCACCACGTTTCTTTCACAATGCAATCGCATGACCAGAACTGGTCTATACCTTTAATCACTATACTTGCAACCCCCTCCACTTGTTTTTCAAGCTCTGTGGAAAAGACAATTCTACTATTAAAAGTAATATATTTTTCACTATTAAATATTAAATAGTACCTTTAAGCATTCATGTTTTTTCTACTATTAACAGTGTTTTATTCATACTTTTGAACCATCAAATATAAACACATATAACAAGGGATCAACTAGTAAATAGTACTTTGATATTTCATGATTAAATTCACTATGACCTCTTTTTCAAAATCGATACACTTGGTCAGGAGGAAAAGTCTTGCACAATAATAAATGTCTAAAACTTACGATTCATGTTTATATCCCTGCCTGACAAGTGACAATGGCTCTATAATACATGTATATGAGCCCTGACAATATCATATGCTATTAATATTTTTCTTTTTTTTAATCATTCTATAAAAAATGATGGTCAATCAATCTTCTGCTCATACTGTTTGGCAGCAAGGAAATATTCAACAGAGTTTAGAAAGTAATACATATCCATGGGAATGTGGTTGAATCACAAAATCAATTCAACAAAAACAAAATGACTCATGAACCTCCAAAGTACATGTAGGCGCGTCTTCATCATCTCGAGATTGCCAAATAACCCGCTATTTCTGATTTGGGAAATAATCCCGACGTTACAAATCGCGTCTTCATCAGCTCGAGATTCGACCTAAACTTGAAACTCGAGCTTGCGAAATTAGCTCGAGATATTTTGCTTAGCATTTGCGCATACTGCGAGTCTTCGGTCTGGTGAAGAGGCACCGGACAAATAGCTGGATATTTTGCCAAATAGTGGGATATTTTGCAAACTATCTCATGATATCTTGAGAGGACAATCCCGACCAAATATCCCGCTAATTGCAACTCCGGGCTGATGAAGACGCAAATTAGCTGAATCTTACATAATCTATCCATCGAGTGGAGGATGAACACCACACGCATGCACCTGGTGGGGACTTGAACCCTCAGTCTCGTGATTTAAAGTCCAGTGCACGAACCACTGAACTAGAGTCATTACATGAATCTATCCAGTCAGAGAAATGGTCATCTGCCGTTGTATGAAAGATGAACACCACATATATGCACCTGGTGGGGACTTGAACCCTAAGTTTATTGATTGAAAGTCCAGTGCACGAACCACTGAACTAGAGTCATTACATGAATCTATCCATTGAGTGGAGGATGAACACCACACGCAATGCACCTGGTGGGGACTTGAACCCTAAGTCTATTGATTGAAAGTCCAGTGCACGAACCACTAAACTACAATCATTTCATGAATCTATCCAGTCAGAGAAATGGTCATCTGCCGTTGAATGAAAGATGAACACCACATATATGCATCAGATAGGGACTTGAACCCTTAATATCCAGACTGAAAGTCCAGTGCACGAACCACTAAACTACAGTCAAACATGCATCTCTTCAGTCAGATAATATAATCAAATTAACCCTGTAACTACTGATTTATTTTATTTTAATTTGCTTATAATATGATCTATGCAGCTCTCTCGCGCAAAGGGTTAATCAACGGCTAAGTATTGAATATAACAAAGTCATAGTCTGAGTGAGTATACTTGGTTTTCAATATAACACACAATGTTCTATATTCTATCATGTACCCTGTTGAGACTGATTGATAAAAATAGATGTAATCATAAAGAGAAAGAACATAGCTGATCGTAATATTCAAATATAATCAAATATAATCATATATAATCAAATATAATTACGATATATTGATTATTCAAAGTCATAAATATAGATCTCCTTTTATTCACACAACGCAGCAAATGTTAAAATTTTTTGTTAATGATTTTGATGCCTCAACTTGAAATAAGAAGAAAGTTACTCCATGTTAAGCTATGCTTAGTCCAAGTAGATACAACATTGAATGCTACTCCAAGCTACTCTTTCGTACTCTGCCAAAATAGCTATCATTGCTCTTGGCATATTCTGTTGTACATCATGTACACTCCCTGTATCTAAGGGTGGATTTGATGCAAGTGTGTTGGCTGAATTGCAATGTTCATTGCAACGTACTGTCATACCCAGAGAGTGGGTCGAAAGAGTGATTTAATCTTATCTTATCTTACTTTTCAAATTAACTATGAACCGCTTTTTACTTTCTTGTTTTCTTCTAAATTCTAATCGTCCTTCGGCTTAACCCAAATATTAAGCCTTTTCAAATATTTGCATTTTTGAAGTCAAGACTTAAGTTAACATAATAAACATTTACAAGAGAGTGAATTAATAATAGGATTCCACTGAACTCCATACAAACTATCCACAAAGTGTTTAATACTCCAATACCATGATCCATTTCAGACAAAACTTATTGCATAGTCGTCTGGCAAATTTTGCCTTTTTAAAAGATCTTTGTCAATCTCACCTTATAATCTCTCCCTCTTTCTTTCTCTCTTTTTCTCTTACTTTCTCTCTCTCTCTCACTCCGTTTCTATCTTCCACTTTCTTTCCAAATCTCACTCCCACTATCTCTATCTTTGAGGCTATCACCCCCCTCTCTCACTCTTTCTATCTCTCTCTCTCCCTCTCTCTCTCTCTCCCTCTCTCCCTCTCTCTCTCTCTGACCCTCTCTCTCTCTCTCTCTACAGACCCTATTGGAACTGAACAACCAGTTGTGACTATATTATTATTACTACACTACTATCACTACACTACCATCTTTCATTACTAATATCGAGTAGAGTTGGCTACATCAATATATCAAAGGAACTCAGATGAACATTAATGTCCAATATTCATCTAGTCATTATACAATGATAAAATATAGTACCATGGCATCGCTTTTTGAATAATCGTTTTCCATCAAATGGGTAGAAACTAAATATTGCGCAAGAACACAGCGCAGGCAAGCTGTAGCAATCTAAGGAGTTAAGGAGTGCAACTGTGCCGCAGAATAGCACGACCTTTTTAGCCAAAGTTTCACCAGTCATACTGATAGGACCTTAAAGAAATTTTCTTTTTTTTGAAAAATCATTTTCCATCAAACGGATGGAAAATTAAATTCTTGCAAGAGCACGGGAGTGGCAAGTTTTACAGTCTGGACTCAACTCACACTGAGATGCAAAAAGGGATTTTCAGGTCATGGCCCTGTTCATACGTTACTATAATTATCACAATTACTTTCCACATAACAGGTTCCAAATGGCTATTCTTGCGCGTACGCAGGGCATGGCAAGTTTGACAGCCATCGGAACCAACTTAACCATTGAGCTGCGGTTAGGGCAATTACATTGTTGCCATATATAATATGGCATAATGTGGCATAAAATGGCAAAGTTCCCCACTATAGATTCATAGCATCAACAGGACAAACCTTTAAGAAAACAAAATCATTTCTTAATTCCACAGGGTAAATTTTTACAGAAACAAAAGATAAAAATCAAGCTACATAAAGCATTATGACTTATCATGTACAACTTGAATTAAAACCATGGATACAAACTACAACCTTTTACTGCGGGAAAAAACAGAAATGAATAAAACAATTGAATACTGCATGTTACATAATTCTCTTTGTATACAGCAATAATTATCTCCTCACTGATTAACATACAGTACATGGAGAAATATTAAAAATGGAAATATTTGCACATACCCCAGGTGAATATATAAAGAGCAACAAAAAAAAGCCCCCAAACTCTCTTTCATACAGTTTCATGTACAGGTACAAAACAGGGGCATTTCAAAGACGGAATATTTACATCTAGGTATTTGGCTTTTTATGCCAGTTATCTACAAAATTTCAATTTCAACCGCACGAATAGAAATTTAAAAACTAAGCAATAAGAAAAGGAAAGGTACACACTCTGTCAGTAGATATACATGGTTCCAATATCTTTCTTTCAGAGACCAAATCATTTGAATAAACACCAATGATATTCAGTTAACAACTACATTACTCATAACCTTGCCAAGTTATGTCATTTTTAAAGCATATGACTAAAAATTAAGTTGTTCTAATTCATGTTTCTTGATAATGTGACATGTTAAAGCTTATATCTAAAAGTAAGTACTGTATGGCCTTAATTCAACCAGTCCAACTTTCATTCTCGAGTTACAAAAAATCCCCAAAATATGAAATTTACAAGGGTATGGATGATTTAGTTGTTAAGTGTACCGGTATGGATTTTGAAAGAAAAACAACATATGATATGTATGGATTAAAATAACAAATAATAAAAGCAATAAAATGGCGTTTCTAGTTCTCTGTTAAAAAATCTATACTGATCAGTTGAACTAGATATTAAATGCAAGTCAAAATATGTTTAACATTTTATCAGACATCCTCATTGTGTACACATCTAATTTCCATTGTAAGTACTTATACATTGATTGACCCGTACCTGAAAGGGGTTTTGGTTTCATTTTCATTTTAACAGGAAGTGAAAATATTTTTCATCTAATTTCCATTTTCAGTACCCTGACCTGGTTAAACAGGTTTCGTTTTCGTTTTAAAAGGAAATTAGCTTTAAGGGAGCAGTCAAGAGGAAATAGTTTGCTGATTGCATATAGCCTACATTAGCTGAAGCTATCTTGGTACAGCAACACTAATGTCAGGCAACTAAGGACAAATGTCATTATACGCTATAGCTCCTCATGTACAGTGTACCTTTTATTTACAATAAATGTATGATGGGGGTTGGGTGAACTTGGGTGTCCAGACACCTAACCAACATCAAGACTTCTCTGTTGCCTTCGGATTGAACGAGAAATATCAATAAAATATCACTAAAACCATCATGAATGTTATACAGTAGGCTTGCGGGTGCACCATGTGAGAGGTGCACCCGCAAGCCTACTGTATATCTACATCACCATGCAAGCCGACACTTACAAGCAGCATCATGAATGTTGTTCTTTATAATATTGTCCCACATAGGTCTTAGAAGATTTATGAAATTTTGCTTGTAAGCTTCTTCAAATTGCTGTTTTATATCAACTGCCCAGAAACACAATCTGTCCAGACTCAGAGCCTCTGGGTATATATGCTAAAGCCTCGAGCAGTAACAGTGGAGTGCCAAAGAGTGACAAGAGCGCTATACAAGAACCTACTGTATTATGATTGATAATATCATTATTGCATCTCTATTTCTTCCTAAATATGAAAGAAAGAAGAGTCATTAAAGTAGAGTATGTCAAAGGGAACACAAGACATCAAATAAGGGTATGATCTGGCATTCCGTAGCTCACTTCTATCGCAAACAGAGATCAAATCTATCCCCTTGTGTTATTATATACGAATCATGTTCATGTAAAATAAGAACTCAATATACTGCCTGGCAATTTAATGTACATGGCACATACTAACTTAAAGGTTGTAAAAATAAACTTCTTCAATCAAAATTGCACTCGTATTGATGTTTTTTTGAGTTGTTCAAATGAAATGATGACTTGAATAGAATGGGGACAAGATAAAATAAAATCAGGTGAGTTGTTTATGTATATTAAAGAAGATAGAATATTTGTAACCATTTCTGGACAGTTTGTTGAATGAAGAAGAAGAAGAAGAAGAAGAAGAAGAAGAAGAAGAAGAAGAAGACGACGACGACGACGACGGTGACAACGAAGAAGAAGAAGAAGAAGAAGAAGAAGAAGAAGAAGAAGGAGAAGAAGAAAAAATTCAGTTGGCAAACAGCTCCTCCTCATTGAAATAAAAAAACTTTTCTTCCATCAGATGGACGAACGTGGGTCAGAGTTGAGAGGTCGTTTGGCAAAAAGAGCTTTTCCTTAATCGACTGAATGAATGTCGGTCAAACTTGAGGTTCAATTGGTAACAAAGTTTTCCTAAATCGAAAGGAGGAATTGTAGGTCAAAGTTGAAAGTCTAATTGGCAAATAGCTCTTCTTTTATCAGCCTCTCCATAAATGGATGGGTTGTAGGTCAAAGTTGAAAGTTCAGTTGGCAAATAGCTCTTCTTCTATTGGCTTCTCCATCCACGACCCATAGTTTGCTTGGTGCAGGATACACTTGAGATATTGCTTTGCCGTGTAGTAGCTCTCCGCGCTGAGCTTGGCGTCATGGTAGGTGCGGGACTCCAGGAGGTCGGTCCGGTCAAAGAGGCGGCACGTCTGCTGGTACTCGCTGAACATCTCCGCCTTGCACAGCTGGGAGTGAAGCACACCCTGAATTCTATGGTGGAGGAAAACAGACAAATGAAGAGAGAGAAAGATAAGAGGACTTGGTGTCATGGTTTTATTTTAGCAAAGGAAAAAGATAAATGTACGGTCAAACCTGTCTATAGCAACCGCCCAAGGGAAACACAAAAAGTGGTCTTTGAAGACAGGTGGTCTTTGTAGACAGGTTCCTTTGGTACATGTTTCAATGAGAAACCATTTCCAAGGGAAACAAAAATGGGGTCTTTGTAGACAGGTGGTCACTAAAGCAGGTTTAACTGTATATGACGCGAGGTGATGAGATGTGTTGACGAGGTGGCATCTCTGCTTATACTGGTATGGTATGGTATGGTATGGTATATTTATTTATTCACGATTGAAAACAAAAAATACAATTGTGCCCGCATTCAGCAAAAGCTGTTTTTCAGCGAGGCCGTGATTACATATAATTAGAACAGAATATAAAACAATGAAAATACAATTTACAAACAAATATGCAAGCTATAATAAGTGAACATATATACAGAAATTTAAGTACAAAATAGAATCATAGTGAGAAAAGGAGGAGGGAAAAAAAAAAATTATCTACGAGATGAAAGAAGTGAGCAAATATCTTTAATTTTACTTATCTCAATGTTGTAAGATTTAAAAACATTTATAATTCTGATATCGTTGGGTAGGGTATTAAAAAACTTTGATGCATGATATAACGGACTATGTTGAAGAAAATTTGTGTGAGGTCTTGGAAGGGGGATTTGTAAATTTGCACTCACTGTTATAAGTTTCTGCACTTCAAAGAACCCACAATCAATCGATTGATTCATTTGACCTACCTTCCTTTGGTGCCATCGGTGACCTCTGGTTTCTCGCACCCCCTGTACCAGTTGATACTGAGTGACTTGGTCTTCTCCGTACCCCTGGGGGGATCGATGGCCCGGACGCACCCAAGCTGCGGATGGTTGACATGGTACTCCGCAGGAAGGGACAGGTTGTCGAGTTCGGTCGGGGTGAAGTTGTCGTGGGCGGACGATACGCGGCAGCAGACCGCCCTCGCAAGGTGGCCATGGTGGTATAATGAACCTGCATGAGCAAGGAGAAAAAGAGATGTTTAGGCCTCGTATTCGATCACGTAATTAAGCAAATGTCCGTGATCCTTAGACATTCATATAAATATCTATATACACATGAACATACCTCCCCCGTGTATTTATTTTTTTTGCTGACTCCGTAGGCAGCAAGCCAGGCCCGTGTTCTAAAACCCACGCGGGGAAGGACCTTCATTTTACTGCAAGGTGCAGTTGAAGGCGCCAATTTGTGCTTGTAAAATTGTTACAAATATCAGCAACAATGTCGATTTTAAAACTAAAGATGACAGACAAATTTTCCTCAAAGTCCAAACAGAAATCCATATATACAGGTAGTGTTGTTCTAGTTTCCGAGTGGTGAGTCAACACACCGTGTATTACTGAGCTGGGAGACATTGCCAGGTGGAGGAGCATAAATCGACACTTGTGTGGGGTACATGGGCATGTCTCCATCCCTCCTTCAACCCCACATTCTGAACTGGCTCTGATCCAAGCAGCTTTACAGGAGCTGATGCCATACACTTGATGATATCTCCTCTAGCAATAGATAATGACCTTCACAAAGTAACATTGCATTCATTCCCAACATTGGAGGTGTTGTGGTATATTGATTCATTTACCCAAATATCAATCCATGACCCCCGGATGGGATGAGGGTTTGATTCCCACCCTTGCACCATCTTCCATTAGGAAGACACTAATCCAACTCTGCCACTCTCTCAACGCAGATGTTAAATGGGTACTCGGCAGGATGCGAATGTCACTGTAGTTTGCTCAGCATTGTGAGAGTGTTTGTAAAATGGTATCTGCCTGGAACGTCCATACATTGTATATCTGTAAATTTCTTAGAGACATCAGCGATGTATTAAAGGGATTGGGTATCTTTGCCTCAGATTCTAAACAAAATCTCGGATTTAGCTCATGCTGCGATCATAATTATGAAACCTTTAGGTCAGTCAGGAATCCCATGGCGTTTACAAGCCGATCGCCTGAGTGTCTGCATGATTATCAAGATGTTTATGATTGGAATTCAAAATTTCAAAAAACGTTTTCCCAACGTTTTTATAAAACTACAGTCTATAAGGGGGAAAATGAATATGGTAAACCTGGTCACTCAAAGATTTAAACTTTTTTGAGGCACTTCATGATCATGCGCAATTTGTTTAGGGCTTCAACATTACACCACATCACAGACACTGATAACACGTAGGGCCATGCATCTCAGATTTAACATTGTTAAACGATGCCTTTAAGCACTATATAAACCCAGAATATATTATTAGTACATAACAATTTCTTTCATTATTGATCCCACAGCTGCCATCCAGGGGGGCATTTCACAAAGCCTTTTTTCAATGACAAATAACAAAAATCAGTGACAAATCTGCTGATAGCCAATCAGAAGCAAGGATTTCAGTAGCTTATAACACGAATTGCCATTTGTCACTGATGACAAGTTTTGTGAAACGCCCCCCAGATCTGTAGGAAAAATAAGCCAATCAAAATGAGATGCTGCTGTGGCACAGTGGTTGATTGAGAAGAATGCCAGCAGCCAGAATGTGACTGCTTTTGCCATTACCCTGCATGTGATAATAATACTAATGGCCTATACTAGTGGCTTCTTATATAGGGCACAATGTCTGTCCTGTAGTGACGCTCCTGGCGCTGGCCCAATTATTACCCTGGCTTTAGCAAGGCGCTCTAGCATTTTAAGAAATTAATTCCTGCCAGGTACCCATTAATTTACATCACCAGGGGGGGTGTTTCACAAAGATCCTAAGTTGAACTTATCTCTAAGTTGGACTTTACATTTATGGAAAACCATAGGATCTATGAAAATATTTTGTAAAAGTTATTTCAAAAGGCATAGAATGTTGATTAAAATCTGTCATATTTTCTATTATCAAGGAGATTTCATGTTCTCGATGTGAAATTTATAAAAAGTCTAAAATATTTGAATTTTCACTTTTGAATATATTTTATTTTAAGGCTACAAATGGCTTTCCATAATTTTTTAAGTCCAACTTAGAGTTAAGTTCAACTTAGGATCTTTGTAAAACACCCCCCTGGGTTGCGTGTGAACAATACAAAATGGTAGAAGATGGTACACACGTTGACATCCAGTCAGGGTTAAGAAAAGCAACATAGCAAAGTGCATCCAAGTAAAATGTAAATCATTAAATATACTCAGTTTTGGTACAGTGGTAAAATAAATTGAATGTTGGGAACCGGAAGGGTATTAAAATTATATAGTTTAGAGAGAGTTAAAGAGAAGGATGAGTTCTGGGAAGAGGTGACAAATAATTTGTGAGCGTTATGATTGTATTATGCAAGTGTGGAAGAACATTAGATACCAAAATGTTCCCTGAAAAGCATCGATTCCACAACGTTTCTTTCACAATGCAAACGCATGACAAGAACTCAACTTTATATTAAATCCCCTTCTTGCTCTTCAAAGTCTAAATTATCAGCAATAGAGGTTGGAAAGCTAATGTGGTGTTGCATGAAAGTTGTGATTGATTGCAAGTAGCACAATTTGCAACTGATATTTGCAATCGATTGCAATTTGGCTTTCTTGCAACAGTCTCCTAAATTTCCTAGGATTTTGTTAGGATTAAAGTTTTAACTATTGAATTAAGTTAACTAGATCTAGCTTTTATTTCCCCCCTCTCTATCTCTCTCTCTCTCTTACTAATGGGGCGTTGCAAGAAAGTTGAGTTGTGATCAATTGCAAGACTTACGCTTGATTTTGGGGATTTGCAATTGATTGCAACTTTCTTGCAACGTACACCCCATAATTCTTACTAATTTGTTTGTTAGATTTGTTTCCAGAAAGATTGCTTTTTAAAAGACTTTGTATTCCTATACCTAGTGATATTGAGCTCAAGCAAGAGGAGGGGCATGTTAACACACAACGCAGGCTTCAGTCATCCGCCTGGGTGGGATTTGAACCCGAGATCTTTGGTTTGACAGGCAGACGCTCTTACCGACTGACCTTATTATGACTAATTTTTGGTTAGATTTGTTTCTTGAAAGATTTTGAAAAGACTTTGTATTAATTCCTACCTAGTGATATTGAACTCAAGTACATGGGCTCGATGAAATGAGACAACAGCGCCCCCTGGAGGCCAAGCAGGTTCCAGCTGGCTACTTTATCGCTGCATGACATCGTCCGAAGCCTCTCTCCTCTCATGATGCCGTCCCATGTCTGAACTGACTCCCTGGTGGTCACTGGAATAGTGCCTTCCCCTAGGAAAGAGTTTAAGACACAGATCCAACATTTATTTCAATATGTGGGGCAGTGCAGGTGAGAAATTAGGAGGAAAGAATAAGACATGAATTCCCTCTTCATCTGAAAAAAGGAGACATATCCAACATTTTTTAAATATCTGTATATGCCAGCAATGCATTATAATGCAATCTCCAAAATTGGCAAAGAGGATGGAAACCTATAACACAACACATATTTTTCTGTACAAATTGGATAATTTTGGTTGCATTTTTTAAAACTTTCATCCACAATGGTTCATGAGATATACAATTTCGAACTTGTCTTAAAGCCCCCACTGCACTACTTATAGCTACTTGCGCACTCTTTATACCAAACAATTCCTAAATGGTGAACGTGGGTCCCCCATGGTCCCCTTTTTCTTATGTTAATTGAGAGCTGAATTGATGATATAACCACCTGTCAGTGACCTCGCAGGGGGGGGGGGGGGGGTCTAATCCCTCCTGGCCAAACTAGTGCAGATAGGCTTTAAACTATGTCTGAGTGAAACATAGAAATAATTTGTGAAAATAAAATAATAATAATAATAATAATAATCTTTTAAAGTCCACTCCAAATTTTATTAAGTTAAACCGAAAATGGAAATTCTTTTTGCTCAATTGATCGTGAGCCCGGCAGCCACTGAGCAGCGCCAGAGCGACGTTGCTCTATCCCTCATTAACGCCAAACAAGGTAGCAGCAACTCCGGTCTTCTAACGTCTTTTGGTATGACGCGGCCGGGGTTCGAATCCACGACCTCCCGGTTGTGAGGCAAAGCTGATTTATTTAGACCAAAGTAGAAAATTGAAAGCTGCATTTTTTCTTCTATTTTTTACCTTGTTCCATTTTGGTCCTGAGTAATCCCTGACTGGTTTTGCCAAACGTTGGTAGATGTTTGGCAAAGCCGCAGAAATCAATCCCGTTTGGCCCCTCCTCGTTCTCGCCCGCGTCCGTCCGCGAGAACTGCGCCCCGTCTCCGCAGGGGGCGGTGCTGATGTAGAGATGAAGGCTCACGTCCGGTAGGAGGCGGAGCTTCCCGTTGGTGCCCTGAGTTAGGATGGTTTCGTTGGGGGTCTTGGCGTAAGCCTGGAGTTGATTGTACAGATACCTACAAGACAAAACATGAAAGATGTCACCGTCATAGAGGGTGGTGTACATGTAATACAATAACCCCGGAATAATCAAATTTCAACATTCTTCTTTTTACTCATTGAAAAGGTTTTTATTTTGATATATCAAACATTTAACAGGGGCTACTAAAAAAAATTGAGTGAGTACTGGTACATTAAAGGTTTGTTCAGATATGACACAACGAAATCGCATTTGTAGAGCAAAATATTTTACCTTGGGAAGTGGTCTAACTAGGCCTGATAACCCACTATTTTCAGAGTCTAATATTATCACGAAGCTCGAAATTGCGTCTTTACCAGACCGAAACGCTTGTCACAAACTAGCTCAGACAGGCGCAAATTAGCCCGCTATTTCCCAAATACCGGGATATTTTGGAAACAAGACCAAGATTTCTCAGGATATTTTCTCTACCAAATATCCCGCTAATTGCAACTGCTGGCTGATGAAGACGTAAATAAGCTGGATAATTTGCGATCGGGATAGTTAAAAAAGCGGGTTATTTGGCAAACTCAAGCTGATGAAGACAGGCCTAATATCACCCTTACCTCAAGAAAGCCCTTCTGGTGATAATCTCAGCATGAGAGTCGTTCACTGTTCGTCCTTCCATGCTCAGTTTGTCTCCTGTCACACACCGATTCCCTGAAATATAAAAAGGTTACATACCTTTAAAAACCCTCCTACTCATACTTTTCAATTTCCTCCTCTTTTGCTTCCCTCTCCTATCTCTCATACCCATTCTTCTTTTTCTTTTTCTTCTATATTTTGTCCTCATTCAAATCATTATCATTATATTCAAGAATGTCATTACCATCACCCATCACCATCCTCATCAGCAGCAGCAGCAGCATCATCATCATTATCATCATCATTATCATCACAATCACCATCATCATCACCATCATCCTCATCACAACCAGCGTCTTCACTACCACCATCACCATCATCATCATCATCCTCATCACAACCAGCGTCCTCACTACCACCATCACCATCATCATCATCATCCTCATCACAACCAGCGTCCTCACTACCACCATCACCATCATCATCATCATCCTCATCACAACCAGCGTCCTCACTACCACCATCACCATCATCATCATCATCCTCATCACAACCAGCGTCCTCACTACCACCATCATCCTATTACCTGTTCCTAAACTGATGACCATTCCCTCATCGTCCTCCCCCTGCTTCATGACGAGTGCTGCAAGAACCTTCCTACCGCTGATTGAGTCCGGAATGCTGGCAGCCAGAGAGTTAAACGTCTGGTGACTTAAGGCAGCGATGCGGTCATAGAACGTTGTTTCACCGTTGGATGAAGTCTAATATATCACAGAAAACAAAAGACGGAAAATAATAAACAATTTTCAATTCTAAAATGCTCCTAAGTGTACATTGAGTGATTTCAAGTTGGGTGTTTAGGGCTGGTGTTAGTGTTTAATAAACACTATCACATGCCCTAACACCGAAATGGAAATCAGCTGGTGTTAAAGCTTTGACCTCTGAATATCGTCAACTTCCGGTAGCTAGTGTTAACGATTTTGCAAAATTGTCGTCTGCTGAACCGACCTGTGTGGCTGGTGTTAATATTTTATGTACGAATGTCCTATTCACTAACACTAGCCCCTAGGGATTAAGCAAAAGTTCATTTCCAGTTCGGTGTTAGTGTTGTACCCGCATAACAGTCAACGCACGAACGACGCTAATTTATTGTCTGACAATCAAATACAAATATGTGAAACAGGTCCTTTACTATGTGATTCATATATTCTTTTGTGTAAAATGAGTTGTTTTATACGACCAGAGAAATAAGTGTAAATTATTCTGTGCAGCTTTTCATCTTTAGATATTGTGTACTATTTTGAAATCATCGTGAAATCAAGGCTGTGTGGCGATCGCAGTGACGTCACAGTGGTGTTAAGCTATCAATGTTGATATCGGTATCGGGCTCTTAATTTCATCAGCACATTTTTAGCTCGATTTAAGAGCTTTTGACTGCTCTTAACACTAACACTAACACTAACACCCAACTAGAAATCACTCATTGTACATTGGATTATAAACCCCTGTTAAATCTATCATACTTGATTTTCCGCAGTTGAGTTCAGGGGAGAGGTGAAAAATAATTTGTGAGTGTTATCATTGTTATTATGCAAGTGTGGAGAACATCAGATAACAAATGTTCCCTGAAAGCATGGCTCTTCAAATGCTTTCATATTCTAAATATGGCATGTACATGTAACATCATAAAAATTGGGACAGATCTTTATGCCATATGTTTGTGTACTCCCTTATACATCTTTTTGTGTATAGTGCTTGTAACTTTACCAAGACTTGGCCAAATTTCTTATCATTTTGATGATTCCATAACCTTGCAGTACACACCATTACTGAGCATTACAATTTAGTTTCCTGTACTATATTTACACACAATTTTCGATCAAATCTTATTTTTCTTTATAAATATCTTTACAAATTTTCATTCAGCTCTGATCCATTCACAAGTTAAAATGCTCAAACATTCCCTATTAGAATCATGGAAGGGGGGGGGGGATATCATAGACATTTTTCTGACTACTGACTACATTGTAGCACTTTGAGTGGTACTCTATCAGAAAGTGAGCAGTATAAATACTTATTATTTAACATGCAACCCTTTTTTGTTTTAACATAATTGCATGTTTACTATTATCTAGCTTGGCTGTGCATTAGAAATGGATAACTGCCAAAACTTGTAGCCTGTTTGCATTTTGAATTTTCCTCATGCTTTGGGGCTTAAAGTTTCATTTCCTTAATGGCCTTTCTCCGAGCCTTTCAGTTTTAACCATCCATCCGGGGAGAGGCAACATACTCTCAAATTGTTTCTTCTTCTAATATCTCCTTTTAAGATATTCCCTTTCGTAAGATATATATAGGGTTTTAGCAAGTCCCTCAGAGAGGATGTAAAATATGTTGGTCCCCTTGTTGCCGTTTACAAGCTTTCTTAGCAGTCAGTCAACCAACACCACACCATCCATATAAGTCCAAATATAAATGATAGTTGACTTGATATCTTCATGTGAAACGGGTCACTGAAACCATCGTCACATTTTCCCACGCTGTGGAGCTGAACATTTCATTTCCTTGATGGCCTTTCTCCAAGCCTTCCGGGTTTTAACATTCATCCGAGAGAGGCACAACACTCTCATATCTTTTCTCTAATATCTCCAGGGGGGTGTTTCACGAAGACTATAAATCGACCTTTAATAAGCTGTACTTAAATATGGCAAGCCGTTCATGCCACTGTTTGCTCTCACCATTGGTCTCTCAATTATGATTTTTAGATAATACTTTTTTCTTTAATAATGAACCTTTAAAAAAGGGAAATTCTGTCGATTTGCGACCACAATTTATACCTCCCTTGATAAACCAATGCCAGGAATGGTTAGAGGAACTATTGGCATGAACGGCCTGCCATAGTTCTTTTTGTTATTGTTGTTCATACCTTGTTCGTTTTCTTTTATTACATTTTTCTTGATTAATATTAATTAGACACAATTACCACTGGGAACCAAATATTTTTACAAGCATTGCTTCTTTTTGGTTCCCCCATATATCACGTTATGTTAATTACAAACAAACTGTTGATTATGAAATATTTTGTATTGTACTTAAGTCTTCAATTTATTCATTTAATTGTATTTCGTTTTTGAATGTATTGTTTGTTTGTATAATTACTTGTTCAAATTTATTTGTGAAATATGGAAATAAATTCAAATCAAATTCAAATCAAATAGTTAAGTCCAACTTAAAGTCGATCTTAGTCTTTGTGAAACAAAGGTCTGTCTGCCCCAAGGCTTTGAGAGTCACTCACTAGGAAATTCATTGCCTTTTTTAGCTTTCTCAAGTCCATAACCCCAATCTCTAATGACCCAGGGGGGTGTTTCACAAAGATCCAATGTTGAACTTATCTCTAAGTTGGACTTGACAATCATGGAAATCTGTTAGCATCTTTGAAAATATTTTGTAAAAGTTATTTTAAAAGGCATAAAATGTTGATTCAAATCATTCACATTTTCTATTATCATGGGAGATTTCATGTTCTTGATGTGGAATTCATGAAAAGTCTAAAATGTTTTCTTTTTAATATATTTTATTTTAAGGCTACAGATGGCTCTCCATAACTTTTAAGTCCAACTTAATAGAGTTAAGTTCGACTTAGGGATCTTTGTGAAACACCCCCCAGGATGTTGTCTGTTTGAAGGGAACCAACTGATATTCTTTACCAGAGTTAACCCATATCAATACAGCATCTCCTGTTAGCGATTTCTTTTTTGGCATTATCTTCTAATCCAGAATTCTAAGAACTATACATTATATATACATGAGCAGAAAGAGCAAAAAACAGACAATTTGGGACAAATTTCCAACGCTTGTTCTTGAATAAGAGCGTTTTAATTGTAACTAATCATTAAAGTCTCTATGATCAGCAACACATTGTAAATACAAAGTCCCTAGTTTCGTGTATGGATTGGCAATTTTTCTGTTAAATTTTGTCCCACTTGTTTCATTTAATAAACATCCGTCATTTTGAAAACCTAAGAGCGAGCAGAAAATCTAATTAATTGTTGCCAATTTGAGAAGGGAAAACTAATCATTAAAGTCTCTAAAATCAGCAACACATTGTAAAACACAAAGTCCCTATTTTTAATGTACAAATTGGCAATTTGTCTATTAAATTTTGTCCACCTTGGTTCATTTATTAAACATTTATCATTTTGAAAAACTGCGAGCGAGCAGAAAATCAAATCAACTGTTGCCAATTTGAGGATTACATGTCATTCAGAAAATAAGGTAACCCTGAAATGCTAAGGGCCAAGCCTTTCTTGTTCTGAGCAGGGGGGCATTTCACAAAGCCTTTTTTCAATGACAAATAGCAAAAATCAGTGACAAATCTGTTGATATCCAATCAGAAGCAAGGATTTCAGTAGCTTATAACACGAATTGCCATTTGTCACTGATGACAAGTTTTGTGAAACGCCCCCCCCCCCTGATGTAACTGTACTTACATGGACAATTGGCATGGGTGTAAGCTTCGGTTGAAGGGAGCCCTCAGCCACCAGGGTACGGAGAGCCATATCAGCCGCTTCTCTCCTTCCATCCTTCTTGCTGCGACTGGTGACGTGTTGGAACCTTCTGCCTCCAACGCAGGCCGCAAACACAAACCTGGTGAAATTTAAATAATAATAATAATAATAACAGTGGGTTCTTGTATAGCGCTCATGTCCGTCAGACTTGACACTCCTGGCGCTCCCGATTATTACCCTGGCTTTAGCAGGGCTGCCTTTACAGCGCTCTAGCATTTCAAGGACTTAATTCCTGCCAGGTACCCATTTACATCACCTGGGTTGAGTGTGGCAAATGTAGATAAATATCTTGCCAAAGGACATAAACAGCCATCACTTTACATACATGTATAGATCAAGATATATCAAGTTTCAGACCCCTTTCCCTCCCCCCCCCCCCCCCCCCCCCCAACAGCCAGACTGCATCCTCCTCCCATTCATCTCAACACCCCTTTCAACACTCTCTTCCATCCCTGAACAGACTACTATAAACCAGGGCTGTTTCATAAAACGTGTTATCAAGTTTTAGGGCCCAGGGACAGCTCAAGCACATGTCTGGGGGGCGTTTCACAAAACTTGTCATCAGTGACAAATGACAGTTTTTGATATAAGCTACTGAAATCCTTGCTTCTGATTGGTTATCAGCAGATTTGTCACTGATTTTTGTCATTTGTCATTGAAAGAAGGCTTTGTGAAACGGGTCCTTGGACTACAAGGATACACTGACAACAAGATGGCTTGTTTTTCAAGAGAGCAAGAATGATGATCTATAGGAAACCGGTAGATGCTAAACCCGTTCTCTCCCTACAGACTAATCCCTAAACCCTCCTTCCCCTTTCCCTACACCCATATTAATCCACTGTAATACCTCTTTGGTACCCACCATGGGTAATGGGGGACTGGATTGTTGTAGAAGATCAATGGAAACCAGTAGATGCCGAACCTGTTTCTGCCTACCCTCTTATCCCTAAACCCTCCTTCCCTCTCCCTACACCCATATTAATCCACGTTATTACCCCCTTTAGTACCCACCTTGGGTTATGTGGAGGACCAGACTGCTGCAGGAGATCAATGGACACGGGTAGATGCCTGGCTTGGGCATACTCGGTCAACGCACTCACGGGGTTCTTATTGATAGCAGCGAACATCTCGTTACTGATTGTCTGACCTGTCGATGACCCGATGATTGGTGCACTGTGGGAAGACTGTGGCTGGGGAGCTGGTGATGCTGGGATGGGGGCGCTGTTTACGGAGGCAGGGTTGGCGAAGGAGTTCGGGGGCATGTAAGGCATGGTGGTAGCACGGATAGGGGCAACCTGTCAAAGATTACAAGAGTGTACTTGAGAAAAAAAGTTTGTGCATATATGAACTTTCAAGCTTGAACTCTGATTGCATACTATGTTTCATCCTTTCAAGTCAATTTTTAAAGCCTGTCTGTACTAGTTTGGCCAGGGAGGATTAGACCTCCCTGCAAGGTCACTGACAGGTGGTTATCTCATCAGATCAGCTCTCAGTTAACATAAGAAAAAGGGGATCATAAGGACCAACAGGCACCGATTAGGCATTGTTTGCTATGTAGAGGGTGCAAGTAGCTAAGTAGTGCAGTGGGGCTTTAAATCATCGTCCTTGAGAATAAACTTAGAAACGGAGGAAGCTATATCTTTTTCAGGAACAAAATACATGTCCAAATAGATTTTTCACCGAATAACTATTTGGTGTGATTTGATGCCCTTGGCATGGAAGGGAAGGGAAGGGGCAAATGGACAGCAAATTGACACATACCTGAGTAGGAATGGTTGGTGTGAATGATGAGACAGGGATGAATCCAGGGCCAGGTCTTCCTTGATCCCAATTCTGCAGAACCGTCCTAGGATCTGGAGGAAGAATGCCACCCTGGTGGTTTGGGGAACCCATCGGCTGTGGCATGAGCACTCCAGGTGCCCCCGTCACCATGTTGACATGGTTAGGAATCTCCATCGGTTTGGTCGCACCGTTCATCTCGATCGGTTTCTTCTCCTTGTTGATCAGCTCGACCCCTTTCTCGTTGATGTGCCATGTTGGAGGGCTGTCCGTGACCTTGGTGATGTTTCCTCGTTTTGCAAGTCCATAGAGTGAAGGGTTCACATCTTTAGCCTTGCCCCTGTTCAGACCTACATTATGGACGATCTCCAGAGTTCCTTGGGTTTGTTGATTGCTCAAAGCACACAAGACCTTGATCTCCATGTCGGGCGAGGCGAACATCAATGTGGCAAACTCCATGGGTATCCCGGCTTTAATGGCTGCTTGTAGATTGACCCTTTCATTGTAGATGGACTGCCTGTCGTCGTTGGAGCCTAGGAGAGGTTGAGGACTCTGTGGGAGATGGTGGAACATCTGTCCAGGAACCCCCTGGAGCTGCTCTATGTGTGGTCCAAAGTTCACTATGTGAGGAGCAGTACCTGGCATAGGAGAACTCATCATTACAGGAAACTGTCCAGGTTTCTGCTGCGACTGCTCTGGCGATTGCTGCTGCTGATCAGTCTCTAGAATTTGTCTCCCATACGGGGTGATGACCCACATAGGGGGAGACTCACACACTTTTCTTACAAGTCCTTTCTTCTGCATACTAAACAAAGTTGGGTTGATCTCCTTCTTGGTACGGTAACCAAGTAGCTTGGCAAGATCGTTGGAATGGATTGACTCTACCTTTTCACTTAACGCCACGAGTAACCTATGGTCCATGCCATTTGGTGTGTATGGCTTTGCGAAACTTTGTTGCAGTTCGTGTGGTGGAGGTGGCGGCTTTGCGAAAATGACAGGTTGTTCGGAAGTCTCCGAGTCGTCGCTCGAGCTGGAAATGTTGGTCGGCGAAGGCATGGGGTCAACGCCCGGCACGGAATGGGTGCCGTTGTAGCTGGAGAGAGG
The DNA here is from genome assembly GCA_035222895.1 of Strongylocentrotus droebachiensis. NCBI lineage: Eukaryota > Metazoa > Echinodermata > Echinoidea > Camarodonta > Strongylocentrotidae > Strongylocentrotus > Strongylocentrotus droebachiensis. Next base: position 59,807 of record JAVYIG010007849.1, read on the forward strand.
GGGTGGGTAGAGCTGCCCTGCGTCTATGGATGTGGAATGGTTGACAGGATGACCAAAGGGCTCAGCAACAGGAACATCGCCACCGCTGCCTTCATCCATGAAGTCATCTCTTTCCATCCCACCGCTGCCACCAGAAAGCGCTTCTTCAGCCGTCTCTTCCGCTTCCTGCAGGTTGTCCCCATCCTCTGCAGTCGCGCCATGCAGAGGGCCAACAGTCACCTCGCTCTTCAAGCCCCATTTTGGAGGTGAAGCAGACACCTTCAAGATAAGGCCGTTCTTCTGCATCCGATATAAGGTCGGGTTGACGTCCTTGCGGGAGCGTCGTCCCAGAGATCGCGCCAATTCAAGAGTTTCCATGGATCCATTGCTTTCTTTTAGTTTGTTGAGGATGCTGTTGGCCAGTTCTGTGTTTGAGCCCATTTTTCGCTTAGAAGAACCCTGAAGAAAACAAGAAAAGAAAACAATTGTTAAAACGATGTTGAATACAACAATAAAAGGCCTTTCCCCCTTAATACGGAGATAAAACATGTTTAATTCATTTATTCCCTCGTTTGCGGTACATGGCAGAGGGTCTCTGAATACTACAGAGTCATGTTTAAATATTTATTTCATCATGAATCATGTTGAATGAAAGGCATGTAGTACAGGTGATCCTGGAAACGTAGTGGGTATGCACTGGTCTTTTAATTGCAGACCCTTTATGAAATCATTACACATGAATACAACTACGAACATATACATGTAGAAACCCTACATGAGAATGCTACATAAACCTTTGCAGGACAGGATTTTATTTTAGGGCTGAATTCATCATATATTGCTCTTTAAATGAAACAAAAATGGATGCAGTATGTGCAGAAATGTTGCCCTTTCTATCTATTCATCCTGTCTCTGGTATTATTATTTTTATTTTTTTGTTTGGTTGGGGGATGGGCTCTAAATCAAGAGTTATTGAGCCAAACCACAAACGTTGATTAATTTTCGCAAATGAAATGAAACTTTTGAAAAGAAATGAGTTATGATAGTTAGTATAAACAATGGGCAATTTTGTATGGCGGATGCACATGCATTATGAATGAAAAACAATGAAGGCTGCACAATGTTTACTGAAGACTACATTCTCTGCAACGGCACAGAGAAAGATACATGCAAAATTAAGCAACATGAAACCAGCCTTATTCAATCACTCGTTTCCTAATTTAATGTGGTATTTTCATAATGAAGAGACCCACATTGCTTTAAACATAATGGACCATGGAAAGGACGAATCTCCTCGACAGCCACTTATTGCTGTGACGTCGGCATCAGAGTTAATTTCCTCAGGGGCCATACACACACAGATGTAAATGGATGGGACTGGGGGCGGGACAGTCATCCTGCGCAGTCAATTATTCCCGTGACGTCTGCATGATAGCTTGGTCAATAAAACATGGCTCTCATTCGCATGAATATTTCATCCGCTAACCAGGTGGAATTAAAGAGGTCAACGTTAATTCAAATGCTGATAGAGTAAGCCATAACAAGGGTACTCCTTAGGGTATTATGAAAATTCACATGAATAAACTAGGGTTGATTCAAGTTCCTCAGATGTTTGAAATTTTCATACATCGGGCAAGACGAAAATGCCAGGCATATAAGCCTTGTCTTTAGTCTCGGGGGGACCATACATGTCACTACAGTAGTTCTGGAATACATGCCCAATCTTATATTTAAACAAAGATACTCACAAAAACAAATGATATCAGGAGGAATGTGTATACTAGGTTTCATGTTTTCAAAGGAACTGCTATTGGTTATATATTAAATCTGTCGCAGAAATTCTTACACTTAATAGATTGACATCTACTTTAGATAACAGTTCATGGAGTGTTTTTTATACACTGACTGTAGTACTGTACTGAGCTGTACATGTATTACACAAGTGATACATGTAGCATATGTGGGCATGCATGTCATACATGGCTGTCCATACACATGTGTGCGTACATTGAATGGCCATATTACGAATCAAAACGTAGGGATGTAATCATATTGTTTTTAAACATACAATAATATCTTAATTGAATGACTTTTCGACATTTCAATAACATTCTGGTCGTATGTATATATTGTTGTCTGAGACATTTTATTTCATTGTGACAGTGTAGTAATTATCAACAAATATCATAATTGCCAATTTGAAGAATGATATCAAACAAAAATAAATAAATAAAATAAAATAAAATAAAATCAATATGTAATAAATTAGCCCTAATATAAATCCTGCCTTGAAATGGTTAACATAATATTCTGATTTGTCTAAGGCTTTTCTTCTGAGAGTCTGTATGCTGTCAACTCTACATGATGTCCTATTAGTTAAAGATAAAGGTGAGTTCTGGTCATGCGATTGCATTGTGAAAGAAAAGGTGTGGAATGGATCAGAAACAGTTGATCATGTAGCATGTAAGTATTGGTGTGTACTGCAAGGTTCTGGAGTCATCAAAATCATAATAAATTTGGCCGAGTCTTGGTAAAGTAACAAGCACTGTACACAGAAAGCTATATATGGGACAACACACATGGTGTCGGGGCTAGTACTACCTTGATTTCCTTGTCTTTTGATGCTCATAACTCAGCCAGTATACATTTTCTCCCAAAATTGTTTGGCACATGTCATTTATTTGTAATCTTGAACATTCAGTGTAAATTTCATTTGATTCTGTGAGAATTAATTTTCTTTTTTTTTACCAGAACTGGAGTTTATCTTTAATACCATTCTGGCTCCCAGTAGATGGTATGCCCATAACACACTGTTCTAACTTATGCTGAGGTCAGTGACTGGTGACCTCTTCTTGTCTGTATAATGGCTGCTTACTGTGTGTCACTGCTACTGATCTATACATAGCATGGGGTTATAGACTGGTGAACATGCTTCCTGACAAGCCAATATGCATGTACTAATCATGAAAGAATGTACGTGACATACTAATGAGTGATTTCTCATTAGAGGGACTGTCATAGATATCTTGCCTGAATAAATAACCTGTGAATGCACAGTATAGTTTTGAGAGTGGGTATGGCACCACTCACATGGCCTGTCAATACAGAATGGTGACCATCTCTTCTTCACATAATCAATATTTATAATGTAAATATAGCTGTGAGAAGAGGCAAACACCATTCAGAATGAGAGTGGCATACAAATATAACTGGTAGAACCTCAAAGAACCTCATTATGTTCAATATGACAGAAATATCATTTTAATTGAATGCCTTAGTAAAGAGGCCTTACTTTTAATGTCATAATTCAAATGCATGTATTATTTTGTGAAAATTAGTCATTTTTTATCCTTTTGGCTGGACGGTGTGATCCCTTAAAAAAATCATGAAGTGTTAAATTTCTCACTACAAATTATATAAGCTTAAATACATTTTTATTTTCTAGTAATTTTACAACTTTATTGATTTTAGGAAGGTAAATTACAAGATATAAAAAGAAGGGAAAATATGTTACCGATTTAACTTTTAACCACACTACTAAAGAGTAATATAACCCACAGTCAGCACTATTTAAGTATGTATTACATGTGTATGACATACTACAACACTTACAAATGAATATTTTAATCACTTGTATACAATTTCCTATAAAACATGCAATGCCCACCTACATGTACTACATGTATTGTGATGATATAGACATACTAAAATGATAGAACTTAGCAAATGACTATTGCAATCATTACTATTCTAACAAACAGCAAGCAATGTGAATGGATTACACGTATTCTGCTTTCTATTGACATATGAAAAAGATGGCAAATGAAAAAATATTCTGATTAACCGTATTCAAATATCCTATATAAAATACTTCTCGTTTATCATGCATTTTCTGTTTGGACCAGGGCCCCATTTCACAAAACTTGTCATCAGTGACATATGACAGTTTTTGTTATAAGCTAGTGAAATCCTTGCTTCTGATTGGCTATCAGCAGATTTGTCACTGAATTTTGTAATTTGTCATTGAGAAAAGGTTTTGTGAAACGGGTCCCGGAATGGCGTTGATACGAGTCAGCGCCCTTCTTGCTCAAACCCAACAATATGTATGGTGATGTCTAGAGACAGACATGAAAGGAAATGAATAACCTGGTCAGTGGTGTTCAATATATAATGACCTTCTCTTTCTCCAGTAATCAGTATGTAAATGAGAAACACTTAGCGATGAGCATGCGGGGTTGCAGCTAGCCTACGGCTATACCACTAGTCTAACAAGTCTCTACAGAGATGGAGAGAGATGATCATTCTCAGAATATGACGGACAGGCCTTGTCCGAACGTTTCCCTTGCCATGAAAGACGTTTCCCTTGCCATGAAAGACGTTTCCCTTGCCATGAAAGACGTTTCCCTTGCCATGAAAGACGTTTCCCTTGCCATGAAAGACGTTTCCCTTGCCATGAAAGACGTTTCCTTTGCCATGAAAGACGTTTCCCTTGCCATGAAAGACGTTTCCCTTGCCATGAAAGATGTTTCCCTTGCCATGAAAGACGTTTCCCTTGCCATGAAAGACGTTTCCTTTGCCATGAAAGACGTTTCCCTTGCCATGAAAGACGTTTCCCTTGCCATGAAAGACGTTTCCCTTGCCATGAAAGACGTTTCCCTTGCCATGAAAGACGTTTCCTTTGCCATGAAAGACGTTTCCCTTGCCATGAAAGACGTTTCCCTTGCCATGAAAGACGTTTCGCTTGCCATGAAAGACGTTTCCCTTGCCATGACAGACGTTTCCCTTGCCATGAAAGACGTTTCCCTTGCCATGACAGACGTTTCGCTTGCCATGAAAGACGTTTCCCTTGCCATGAAAGACGTTTCGCTTGCCATGAAAGACGTTTCCCTTGCCATGAAAGACGTTTCCCTTGCCATGAAAGACGTTTCCCTTGCCATGAAAGACGTTTCCCTTGCCATGAAAGACGTTTCCTTTGCCATGAAAGACGTTTCCCTTGCCATGAAAGGCATTTTCCATAGTTATTGAAAGCTTTTTGAAGGTTCAAAACTGAACAAGCAAGGAGGGGTTGGGTTGGTAGGTCTAGGGGTATCATGCCTGCCGTCTCCCATCCCATTTAACCCCCTCCTCCCCCCCCCCCCCTCCTCCAACCTCTTGGCCTATGAAATATTAAAATATTATGCAAAGAAAAAAACAGCATCATCAATCCATCATCCTGGTTTACATCATCCATTTTACACGCTGTGGGGGTGGACATTTAATTTCCCTTATCACTCTAATTCATTTTTGAAATATAGTTCATTCCGTATTTTATGCATATTCTTGTCACGATTAAAAACTACTTGTATAAAAGTACAACAATATCTATCATTTCAATTTATATGATAATTGTAAACTACACTGATAAATCATGTAAACATCACTTCAGTTTGCACTAGTGAGTAAACTAGCTGGCATTAATCAAATTGTACAAATGCATTTATATTTGCATGTACATGTATCTAAAAATAATTCTCAAGGCTCTTTTTAACAGACCTAAATCGAACCCATTTATCTTCACTTTCTATTCATGTGTTCCACAATATATTATGTGTGCAGCATACTAGTTTACACAGTCGACTAATTCATCTTCGCGCAGCATGACTGTGCTTGACATCATTATGAGCTCCAATAAACACTCTGTACACTCTAATTAAAGTCCCTGTCAGAAGCGAAAAGGAAATAAGATTAATGATATATCAACGGAAGGCGAATAAGCCATAGATTACAATAATATTGATTACAGTCAAACCGGCCTACAGTGACCACTCAAGAGAAACAAAAAATGTGGTCTTTGTAGACAGGTGGTCACTAAAGCAGGTTTGAATGATATGCCGTTTTAGTGTCTGTCAAAGGGGTAACAGCTCTCTCTCTGAAACTTCAAATCTAAATGCTTGAAAATTTAAAGTTTTTGAGCAAAAGAACTACCTTTTGGTCTGATGATATTGTCTTATGTGGAGTACACACAATGATTTGCATTAATTAAGCACAGCTCACCACTTCAGCTAAATAGGTGAGCTGACATCAACTAAACTGCCAAAAACTGGACCCCTGTTGACCTGTGATTTGGAGGGGTGCAGACAATGAGGTTTTAATTTGCTATTGCGCAATACTGAAAGCAAATATATTTGTTATTCCTTTACATTTGTGTTCTATTCAGCCTTACATTGATTATAAAGTTGTATTTTCATCGGATAGGGTCTTTAAATCTGACAGCTCTAGATATCCGTTACACTTTGTACTCTGGTAACAAAGGCAAACCCCTTTTTTCTGAATAATCATTGAAAGCTTTTCATCCATGTCTAAGTTTAGCTTCTGTCTCTTTCTCTGTAATATTTGACATGAGTAAATACACTAATACAGAACCAATTACACTTGATCAGCAGGTGGGTTATATGTTCTATTTTTCTTTTTTTGTGTGTGCATCATGTAAACAAGACACTACCTAAGAGGGGTGTGGAGCTGATCTATAATAAAACTTTATTTTCAAAAAGCTTTGTCAGTTTGTGCAGAAAATCTCAATGTTTCTGACTCTTTTTTCTTCTTTTTGGTAGAAAATTATTTTATTACAACTTCAAAATGATTAAATTAAGATTTTAATTGATTTGACAGAGTTGAAGCAGTAATTATTTTTTCTTGGAAATCAGGCTAGCCATACCAAAACAAGATTGTGCAGAAAAGAGTATTGAAAGCCAAGAGCAGCCAATGCGCGTCCAATTATCCAGACGGTATGATAACAAGACATAGGGCTATTTTTGTTACATGTGCCGTAATATCATAATACAATGCTCTACAGTGTGATGTTTCAAGGGATCATTTGCATCCCCCCTCCACCCCTCCCCCACCCCCTCCCTCCCCCCCCCCCTCCCTCCCCCCCTCTCTCTCTCTCTCTCTGACATGTAATTTTCTTGTAATTCAGGGTTACCGTATAGCGAATGATGTAGGCGACAGAGCAAATCCTATCTGCTAATTAAGGCTACATGAATGTTCTCCATCCCAAAATAATTATGCTAATTGCATTTGTGTGAATGTACATGTATATTGACTATTCATGTACCCCTTCCATGCGAAATTGTGAATATTTTTCACCAAATCCATGGCTATATACATGTATATGCATGGACAACGAAAAGAAACTGTATGAGCCTTATGAACCGAGCCGATTAGTTGTACATTCGTAAAAGACTGTAATTACTTTATGGACATAAATTGATGCCAAACATAGAATTCTGCTTTGTATGAGTAGTAGATGAGTGTCTTAAAGGTAAAGATCAGTTTTGGAAACGCCCTCCTCTGTTAAAAGAATATGTGTTGACTAATACGTGATGATACAAATTTTGCCGAGAAACCGCCTACTAATTGATATATTTGGTAAATTATCATATCTATTTGGACCTGATAGATATCGCGCACGTGTCCGGCACGTGTCACGTAGTCCCATATACATCTTTCTATGTACAGTGCTTGTAACTTTAGCAAGACTGGGCCAAATTTCTTATCATTTTGATGATTCCAGAACCTAGCAGTACACACAAATACTTATATGCGAGACAATCAACCTTTCTGATCGATTCCACAACGTTTCTTTCACAATGCAATCGCATGACCAGAACTGGTCTTTATCTTTAAAACTTAGCCCTATCAACTCATTGATTACTGAATTCTGTCATTCCCATACACTTAATACAGGTACTACCCGGCTCCAGTAGACAATGGATTAAGTCTAAAATGAGATAATAATTTTAATAACTTAGAGCTTCTGAAAAGGAAAAAATTAAGGTGTTTCTTCTTCAATGACGAGGGTATAATTTCATGCCTATGATTACCTGTACAGTGAACTGTAAATTGAATAAATATTGTATGAAAGCGATATGTGCAGGCACATGCATAATACATCACATGGTACACTGCAATCAAATTGTGTATGATTAATGCTTCAGTTGCTTTGTTCGCCTCTCTCTGCATGGTCACTTGTTTGCCACATGTGCACTTTTGCACAAAAAACAATGCTATTTGTATGGCACAGTTTGTAGCATTTTAGGGATAGGTATGAGCTGGCTAAGAGCTATTGAAATATGGTTTTTATACACTCATTCTATCGTGAGAGATATGCTACTACAACATGGGTGTGTTTACAAAGAGATGTGACATTTTAATATGAGCTGGTGGTGGGAACATGCTTTTTGTAAACCCTCTCTATGGTGAGAAACTGTACAGCATGGTGTGTTCACATAGAGATGGAACATTTTTATGGAAAGGTATGAGCTGGCTATTGAAACATGATTTTAATACACTCATTCCATTGTGAGAAAATGTATGCTACTACAACATGGGTGTGTTTACATAGAGATGTATCATTTTGTAGAAGGTTACGAGCTGGTGGTGGGAACATGCTTTTTTGTACACCCTCTTGATGGTGAGAGACTGTATGTTACTACAGCATGGTGTGTTCACACAGAGATGGAACATGTTTATGGAAAGGTTTGAGCTGGTGGTGGAAACATGCTTTTTGAACACTCATTCTATCATTAGAGACTGTATGTTACTGCAGCATAGAGTGTTTACACAGAGATGTAGCGTCTTAGGGAAAGGTATAATAAGCTGATAGTGGAAACATACTTTTCATATACCGGTACTCATTCTATCATTAGAGACTGTATGTTGCTACAGCATAGATTGTTTACACAGAGATGTAGCGTCTTAGGGAAAGGTGTGAGCTGATAGTGGAAACATACTTTTCATATACCGGTACTCATTCTATCATTAGAGACTGTATGTTGCTACAGCATAGATTGTTTACACAGAGATGTAGCGTCTTAGGGAAAGGTGTGAGCTGGTGGTGGAAACATACTTTTCATATACCGGTACTCATTCTATCATTAGAGACTGTATGTTGCTACAGCATAGACTGTTTGAGATGTAGCGTCTCAGGGAAAGGTATGAGCTGGTGGTGGGAACATGCTTTTGCGAGAGCGAGGGAATGTTTGCATTAGGATGTGATCTGTAAGAATAGCCTGAATATAGCAAACAACATTGTTTCACTTTCGAGTTCCATTTTATAGAATTATGATAATCATATGAACACCCATATCTCCTGTATCTTTAAATCATCCCCCTCCCCTTTCTTTCTCTCTCGCTTCTATTCCTGTTGCCACCTCTCTCTTCATCATTCTCTTTTGTCTATGTGTCTTTCGGTCTCCACTCTCCCTATATATGTTTATCTTTTCGTATAGACTTGCCTACAGCTGTCTACCTATTGTGCCCCCCCCCCCCCCTCCCCTTCTCCAACCCACTTTCTTTCTCTCTCTCTCTCTCTTTCTCTCAACCCCCAGTCTCCCTTTCTCTATATCTCCTATCTCTCTCTCTCTAATTCCTCTCTCCTTTTTTTGAGGGGAAAGGGGAGCCTCTCTCTTTCATATATTCCAAGCCCCCTCCTCTCTCTCTCCCATCCTAGTGTATATCACCCCTCTCTCCCCTTTCCAGTCTCTCTCGCTACCTCTCTGTCCTTCGTATTCTCACTATATCTATCAGTCCCCAACCCTCTCTCTCTCTCTCTCTGTATATATATATATCTCACCCTCTCTCTTCCCCCTCTCTTTCTGTCTTTCTATATTTATATATAGCTCTCCATCTCTCCATCTCTCCCTCTCCCCATCTCTCTCTCTCTCACACACACACTCATACACAGTCTCTCCCTACCCCTTTTTTTCTCATCCATAGTCTCAATACATCTATCAACATCTCTCTCGCTCTCTCTCTCTTTCTCTATCCCTCCTCCCACGGTCTACTCCCACCACCCTGCCATGTTGCAGCATGTACTCAATATAATAAATTGTCTCCTGCATTATCAAACAAGATTAATGAAATTGCATCAACTAATTCACATTATTCAATTATGATACGTGTGGTGCAGAGAATCCCATTGTTAAAGCATATCACCTTAATCAGTTTAGCTGCACGAATCGCTCAGTGCCATGCTACATTGTGTGGTCTAGATGTGGAAAACTGTCAAAAGATCTCCGGTAGAATACAGTGACAACATTAAAATTGCCACAACGCTATCGCACTTTCACTGTGCTACCAGATTCCCAATGAGCCTTCGCAAATAACCATATTCTCACACTGCTCTAAATTCAGTAGAGTGATTTTTCTGGGGATTTGGAGGTGGGTGAGGGTTTTCTGTTTTTATCACTACATGTACATGTGACAATAAATTCATGATTAATTCTAAAACATATGCAGTTTTTTTTTTACGTGGGTTAATATAACATCACTTCCAAACAATATAGTAGTTGATGTACTATGTTGATTGTAGCGCTGGACTAATTATATCAATAGTGCTCATGGTTTGAAAAGAAAATCCTTGTAGTAAGTCATTACACTGCTGACATCATTACATTGAGTGACTATGGACTTCATGTCCTCAAGTTGAATGCATACATTAATTAACATGTAAGTTGATAATTAAAAGAGATATCGAGAGAAGGATAAGTGCTTTTCAATCATTTCCCTTCATGATCGTGTCTAATGGTATATCACATGCAACCGGGTATCAGCATGTTACATCCATCATGAGGCCACTCCAGAAAAAAACTGTGTTTCCCGATCGCCCTGAATGTTTCACTTGATCCAAGGGTGCGTTCAATCAACACTTTTTCTCCCAAGAATCACGGTTTTCAAAAACGTTTAGTTTAAAACACGTTTGCGTTCAAGCGATATTTTGTGTGATGAGCAGTGGCTGGGCTTGAAATGAGCGAGAATCAGCGTTGATGAGAAATCGCTTGAACGCTCTCCCGCAGTAACCGTGTTTTTTAACGGCGTTTCGATTCGTGATTCGTGTTTGTGATTCTAGCATCAAAATTGCTTGAACGCACCCATAAACAATCCAAAGCGGGAATTTACAGAGCGCCAGTATCTTGTTGCCTAATCAAAGGTGCTGATTATCGAGACTGACAAATTACAGAATTATCTGTTCATGTTTCATCTGGGAAAGTTGAGTAGTGACTAATTGTAAGCAAGGTGGATTAGGTATGTCTTTAGTAATTGGGTTTTGAAAGTAGATCACAATAGGTCACAACAGGAAAGATACCCGTGCAGAGCTGCCAACCCTGTGCGACCGAAAAAAGGAACCATGATGGCAAAAAAGAAGGAATTTCAAGCCCAAAAAAGGAAATCATTAAAATGAACTTACAATCAGGCGCGACATCATCTTATTTTTATATTTTTTAAAATTTTGAACAAGAGTTTTCTAGCACTAAACCTCCCTCTCTCTAGTCCTCCGATTTATCTTCACCAATCTCTTCTGACCATGCGTGTAATTATACGAGCCATATTTTGACCCTCTTGCATGCATCGCACCCCGGCCGGTCGGTCGGTCGAGCGGAGTTCTTATTCAGCCCGTGAGCGTGGTGTAGGCTTAATTAGCATTTGGATGCTTACTGAAGGTCGCATCGACAAGCACTTGATCAGAAAATGCGTCATTCGAGTCATCCATCACATTGCGCATCAACGATCCACTAGACATTTGCAGATGTGAGAGAATATCAGGTGGTCCAGTGGTTTGCTCACGGACTCTCAGTTGAGAAGGGGTGGGTTCAAATCTCAGTGTCAGATGGCGCTTGATGAGAGAGAATATCAGGTGGTCCAGTGGTTTGCTCACTGACTCACAGTTGAGAAGGGGTGGGTTCAAATCTCACTGTCAGATGGCACATGATGAGAGAGAATGTAAGGTGGTCCAGTGGTTTGCTCACTGACTCACAGTTGAGAAGGGATGGGTTCAAATCTCACCGTCAGATGGCACTTGATGAGAGAGAATGGAAGGTGGTCCAGTGGTTCGCTCACTGACTCACAATTGAGAAGGGGTGGGTTCAAATCTCACTGTCAGATGGCACTTGATGAGAGAGAATGTAAGGTGGTCCAGTGGTTCGCTCACTGACTCACAATTGAGAAGGGATGGGTTCAAATCTCACTGTCAGATGGCACTTGATGAGAGAGAATGTAAGGTGGTCCAGTGGTTTGCTCACTGACTCACAATTGAGAAGGGGTGGGTTTCAAATCTTAGTGTAAGGTGACATTTGATGAGAGAGGATGGTCCAGTGGTTCGCTCACTGACTCTCAATTGAGAAGGGGTGGGTTCAAATCTCAGTGTCAGATGGTACTTGATGAGTGAGAATGTAAGGTGGTCCAGTGGTTTGCTCACTGACTCACAGTTGAGAAGGGGTGGGTTCAAATCTTGCTGTCAGATGGCACTTGATGAGAGAGAATGTAAGGTGGTCCAGTGGTTTGCTCACTGACTCACAGTTGAGAAGGGATGGGTTCAAATCTCAGTGTCAGGTGGTACTTACAAGGTATCCATTGATCAATATGCATCAACATTGGCTACCAGTAGACATAATCACCTGACATTCACAGATTATGTGTCAGGTGGCACTTAATGAGAAAGGATGTCTTTACCCATCATAATGTGCATCAGCACTTATTTGCATTCATTTGTATTCATTCATTCATTTGTATTCATTCATTCATTTGCATCATTCATTAGCAGTCACTCATTTGTATTCAGTTGCAGATAAAAAATGAATGTTGTTGGTTGGTCTAGTGGTTCATTCCCTTGACACTCAATGGAAAGTTTTAAGATTCAAATCTCACAGGTAGCATAACATGCATTATAACATGAGCCATCCTTCACAAGACACATCCACTATTCCCTAGACATGGTTTCTAGACATTCACAAATGTGAGAGGGTATTGAGTGTTGGTCGAGTGGTCCATTCAGTTGACATATAATCAGCGCCTTTGTTGAATCCTTTGAAATGTAAGCTTTAATATGTCACATTCTCAATAAAACATAAACCGGGACAAATCAATTTTTCAGATGCTTAAAAATTACAAAACTTGGTAAGGTAAGGGTATGAATAATTTAGAACTTAACTGTAGGCCTAACTCAATCTTTAAGAGAACAGTCATTTTACCACGTCTTTTGGGTTGACCTGTACCTTTAAGTACGATGCAGACATGATATGATAACTAATACATCATCCTAATGCTATGCAAATCAGATTGTACTTTCCATAGGTCAACACCAGGCCTGTCTTCATCAGCTCGAGATTGCCAAATAACCCACTATTTAAACTATCCTGATCGCAATTATCCAGTTAATTTGCGTCTTCATCAGCCCAAAGTTGCAATTAGCAGGATATTTGGTTTGCGATAATCATCCCAAGATTTATTGGGCTAGTTTGCGAAATATCCCGCTATTTGTCCGGTGCATCTTCACCAGCTTGAAGACTCACACGATGCATGAACGCTGAGCAAAATATCTTGAGCTAATTTCTCGAGCTCGAATTTCAAATTTTTAGGTCTAGTCTCGAGCTGATGAAGACACGTTTTGTAACTTCGGGATTATTGCCCAAATCAGAAATAGCGGGCTTTTTGGCAATCTCGAGCTGATGAGGACAGGCCTAAAGTGTTAGACCTGCAATATTAGCATGCTATATAGGGGATTGGGGTTCCCATTAACGGCAATAGCTGTAAATTGGCATCGCCACCCACTAATACATGGCATCAATCATTTTGATTCTATCACAAAGGCTTTGCATACCAACATTTTTTTGGAATAAAAATTTAATATCATAAAAAATATTAAAAAACAGCATTGGATGGATCCATAACAGAGGTATTGAGTGAATTTGGAAATTAACAGGAATTGGGTTTAACAGAATATCTTTCCATGAATAGAACTGAAGCTTTTCATTGCTAATATAAATTCAATATTGATTTTTTATTTTAAGGAGCGAGGGGGGGGGGGTATAAAGCCACTGCTGGATAAAGGATGTAATTTCTCATAAAATGTCTCTATTCCACTCATTTTATGTGTATTTCCACTGTGAAGATAATAATTTGGTACAAGGAAGTTCTTTGTTGCTGCTGCTGCTGCTATACTACCACTACTAATACTACTTCTACTTATTTCTTCTAATACTAATGAATAATACTTTTGTTAATCCCCCACATTAAATTCAAATATCCAAGTGTACAGGTAGTTCTTACCTCCTCCTTTTCGTATGTTCTTTTATCGTTTAATTATTGAATTTTTTTCTACAAATTGTTTGTTTCTCTGTAATTTGTATATCATGTATTTGTACATATTGTATTGCATTTCCTTGTTTTTATCTCTGCATGTGGAGATTAATAAATGAAATGAAATAAAATCAAAAGAAGCTATACAAATAGATTCCTCTGCGCTAAATTCAAAGGAAACAAAATGAAAAAATATCCACGTATTTGCAAACACTGCCACGGGAACAGATATGAATCCTTCCACAATTTTCCTTTTTTTTACAATTAGAAATATGAAAAACCACTGCAAGGGTACCTTTAATAATCTGACGCAGGTTAAAGCAGGGAAGCGAAACGCGTCGGCCCAGCGTGTGAAATCAATTAAGATGCTATATTGCAAGCGAAGACACGTGTACCTAGTTATTACCTTCCAAGCTATAGAGCAGATACATACATTAAATCCCTCAACAACAAAAATGATCATGTAAGCAAACTATGCATACTTCAGTGTGTGAATGTAATTTTTTGTGCTTTTGTAAAATGATTGAAAGCGTGAATACGATGCGGCTGATTTCTTGCTGCTGTTAACTGCTAATATGTATGAATTGATTGAAAAATATGATTATGAAACTCCAACCATTGGAGAAGAAATCATTTTTTAAATTTGTATGCATGTTTGGACCCCCCCTTCCTACCATATCATTAGTTAGCTAACTCATGACAAATCATCCACTTTTGTATTAATTTTATTAACATTTTCAACGTTGTTATTATTAGTAGTAGTAGTAGTAGTAGTAGTAGTAAAAGTAGAAGTATTAGAGAAATGTAAAAAAAAACTTATTCAAATCAAAATCCGAACACAATTATTTGTCATGAGAATAGTTATCATACCAGGAACTATATCTGGGGATATCAATTCTTGAAATAAAATTGAAGATAGCAGAGAAAAACCATCAACAGGAAGTAGTAAAGACCTAGCCAAAACTAAACAGGATATTCACATTGAAATATATAAAAACAAAAACAACTACAAGAAGCCAAGAAACTAGCAGTCCTTGCCACATACATCTTAGCATCTTACGTCTTGTTTCTGGCAGAGCTATTACGCTTTAAGGGGAAGTCCATCCTGATATTAAGTTGGTTTTAATAGAAGCAGAAAAATGAGAGGAACCGGTGAGTGGAGGCTTCAGCAAAATCCAGTTAAAAAAAGAAAAAGTTATGAATTGTTTAGGTTGACAGGGAACAGAATTAGTAACACAGCGACATATCTAGCGAGCTCCGCTCCGAATTGCTCAGTGCAGAAAATGTCCTAAACTTTCATATTCTTAGTTATTGATGACGGAATAGATTTGAATCATACAGGGGTTGGATAAAAACATATTTGCAATAACTTTATTCAAAGTGCATGCATTTCTGAATTTAAAAAAAAAGAAGGAAATTAGCCGTTTCTGTTCCAAATTTTCTTCTGTTAAGAGAGTCAAAGAGACCATAGATGAAAGAAGGTATAAGGGGGGGGGGGGGGGGCATCTTTATTTGCTGATATCGAAGTGAAAGTCTGACATTGAACTTGGATTAAGGAGGTCAGCCAAGTTGGGAAGCGGCAAAAAAGCAATGCCAAGGGAACAAATAATGTTTTTTACGTGACAATCACGAGGCTCTGTGAAAAACAAGTAAGGAAAAGAAAAACATCCCCTCTTGGAAATATCTGACTTTCTTGAGAAAATCTGGAATGAGATGAACAGAAAAGGGAATTTTGATACTGGTGCTTACAGCCTTAGACTTAGAGGGATCGAGACAGACTGAGAAGCATGAGAGAGAGAGAGAGAGAGAGAGAGAGAGAGAGAGAGAGAGAGAGAGAAAGAGAGAGAGTGAGAGAGAGACAGAGAGAAAGAGAGAGGGGAATAAATAGAGAGGCATTCATGCAATCTTGGCAAAGAGTGCAAAAAGATATAGAGGGGAATACAAGAAAATATTCAGAAGAAATTCAAGAAAGCAGAGTACTTCAAAAATGTCCCTCCTCTAACTAGAGGTAAATCTCTCAAAACATCAACATTTTGCAGAACATGAATAAGATATCAACTACATGTATGCATTGCAAAATGATGCCCATTTCTAGTCCCAGTACTCCGAAACCGAATCCCCTTTCCAAGGAAGTAGATAAGACGGATAAAAGTTAACATGATATGCCCATGAGATTCAGATATTAGGCTTGCATTCTGTTCTACTTCATGGTAGTATGTGACGCGTGATTGGACCAACATGATGGAAGAAATATATTAAAGGAAACGTATCAACATCAACATAATTACAACATAATTCCCATATTTTTGGAAGAAATATTTTGATTGATTAAACAGCTTCATTGATTTTCTTAAAAAAAAACACAAATGTAGTCATAGGACTGACTGATTATCAAGATATTTATGATTGGAATTTGATTTTCCCAACTGTTTTATACCACTACAGTCTATTGGGGAAAATGAGTATAGTAAAACCGGTCACTCAAAGATGTTTAATTTTTTGAGGCACTTCATGATCACTTGAAGTGCAATTTGTTTAGGGCTTCAACAGTAAACCATATCAAAGACACTGATAACATGTAGGGCCATGCATCTAAGACTTGAAAGGCAGGAAACGTTGTTTATAAACAATGCTTTTAAAAGCTTGTTTGAACAACGAAATCCAAAATCAATTATCTTTTTAAATTTTAAGGTGATCCTTTAACTGCTGTAAAATGATATCCTGTATGGAATACACCTGCCCGTGGGAGCAATAAGATCAGGCACTTGTGAGAAACATTGCTATGTCAAGAACACAGGTGTAATGTAAACACACAGGGGTCGCTGTAAGGTCAAGGGGATGAATAGAGGTCAAAGGTCACCTCAGGTGTACTTGAATGTTGAGATGAATCAGACCCAGTTCTGGCAAAATAAAGGAGTTAAAAGTAGTGTGGAAGTATGTAAAGTTCTCTCCTACGAAATCAGATGATAATAAGTTGATAGATCGGTACAAGGATTGTTCAATTATAGTTTATTACCTACTGTAACATAAGGAAAAAAAGATATCTTGATGATTATGAATTTGAATAACACAGTGTACGTTGTCTATTCCTTTTTTTCAGAATCACACTGGGTTGCAGTCTTGGTCAATATGTCTTCTCTATCCCCACCCCCAAAAATACCCTTTCTCTCTCTCTCTCTCTCTCTCTCTCTACTCATCCCTCTTCCTCTCGCAGTTGCCATCCTCCTCCTGTTATCACACCTGTTATCTCACTCTCCACCTCCCGTTCTGTCTCTGCATCTCTATCTCCCCATTTTCCTTTCCTCTCCCTCCCTTCTTCTCTCTCTCTCTCTCTATCCCTTTATTACAAGGATACCCATCCTCTACATACAGCATCATCACCTTCTCCTCAGCTCCTATTTCCCGAGGGATACCCGTCCCAATTTGTAGAGATGATGTTGAGGTAAGAGTTCTCTTCCTCTTCCATCTTCTCTATAGTCTACCCCGCCCCCCCCCCCCTGTCTCTGTCTCTCTTTCCATTTTCCATATCTTCTCTCTACACATAGAGCATTAACTTCCTGTTCTACCCCTCCTCCTCATATCCTGGTTTCCATTCCCTATCCTACATCTCCCCCACCCCTTCTCTCTCTTTCTCCCTGTCTATCTCTCTCTCTCTCTCTCTCTCTCTCTCTCACTCTCTCTCACGATCTCTCTGTCTCTACCTTTCTACCGTAATTCTTTCTACACATAGAGCATCATCTCCACCTCTGCATCTCCTGGTTTCCACTCCATATCCTTCATCTTCGCACTCCCTTCTCTCTCTCTCTCTCTCTCTCTCTTTCTAATTGCACAAGCATCAATCTTTACCACTCCCTTCTCATCGTTTCACCTTCTCTTTCTTCTCCTCTATATCTCCTGTCTTTCCTTCCCCCTTTGGATCATGCATGCTCTCCCTCTCTCTCTCTCTCTCTCTCTCTTGCTCCCTCTCTCTCTCTCTCTCTTGCTCTTTTCTCATCTCTCTCTCTCTCTTGCTCTTTTCTCATCTCTCTCTCTCTCTCTAATTTCTCATCTCTCTCTCTCTCTCTCTCTGTTTCTCGCTCTTTTCTCATCTCTCCCTCTCTCTCGCTCTTTTCTCATCTCTCCTGTCACCATCCCCCTATCTTCTGATTTCCCTCGGGACACCCATCCCACTTTGTAGAGATGATGCAGAGGTGTCAGAGTGATGACTGGCGTACTATCGCCTTGGTAACCACCGGTAAACTTGATACCTCGCATGTAATAAGTGACCCAGAATGAACGATATGCGAATATATTAATATCCTACTTTTCTGTTATCATCTTTTATCTTTACTTTCTACCCCCCCCCCCCTTTTCTTTCTATCTCTCGCTCAATTTATACAATTAAATATGTGTGTAAGTATATTTCTAAATGGTAATAAGAGCCCACATATAAGAGATACATGAATACACAAATACCTGACTTGTGTTTTACCATCTTTTATTTTTCCTTTCCATCTCTTCTGCTTACCTCTTTCACTCTCTCTTCCATAGGTGTAGGCCTAATTGTTTCTATTTTCTCTGTATCCACCAATAAAAGATCTTTGTCTAATATTCTGCTGTCCCTCTCTATCTCTCCCTCTTGCTGCTTCCCTCACACCTTCCATCCCTCCATCCCTGTCTCCACTTCACTTTGCCTCTTCTTCCTTCATCTAATTTACAACCATCGATCATAAATGCAGAATTTCGTTATTATTTTTCTATTTTTAGAATAGACTTCTCAATTGATACAACCCTATATAATTCAAAAGAAACAAAAGGCTGAGGTAAAACATTAACAGCAATATTGTTAGTAACAATGAATAGGACAATAATACCTAAAATACATTCCTAATCATGTGAGGAAAACATACCGTGTTCAACATTAATCAAGATTGGGAAGCCCATAATTATTAAGAATGCCTTTTTACTGAAAATTGGTATAGCATCGCACAAGAGCATCCAAGCTGGGTATAGTGTATAGCACTACCATCTGTGATATCATGTATTATAACGGATGGATCCATTACTAGAGCGAGTCCATGCACCTTACAGGTGATCAATTACTATAAGGCAGTGACGTACTTACATCTGGGTATGAGAGCCCCCCCCAACCACCACCATGACACCAGGTGCTCTTAGAAAAAGAGAAATTTGATAACATTTATCCACTGTCACTGTGATGAGGGATGCCTTCTGATTTGAGACTCTAATGTTACCTGTCTCATCCCTTTCTTCTTCTTTCTCCATCTTATTCTCATTCTTCTCAACGTCCCCTTTTACTTCATTTTTTTCTTCTTTTTTAATTCTTATTCTCCTCCTCTACTTCCTTCCCTTCTCCATTTTCTTTGCCCTCTTCTCTGTCTGTTCTTCTTCTCCTTTTCCTTCTTTTTCTTTCTTGTTATCCTCCTCCTCCTCCATCTTCTTCTTCTCCTCTGTCTTCTGTCTTGTTCTCCGTCTTCTGTCTCCTTCTTCGTCATCTTCTTCTTCTCCTTCTCCACCTTCTCTCAAAAAGTAGTAATGTCTTTCTCTTTAAACAGCTTTCTGTTCACTTTCAATAGATGCCTGCCTGAGATTTTGTTATGTTGTCCATCTCCATTTCCTTCTCCCTCTCTCTTCCACCCACTGTCTGTCTCTCTCTCTCATCCGCCTCATCTATGTCTGTCTATAGCTATCTCTCTTTCTTTCTCTCTCTGTTTTTTCTCTCTCTCTCTGTCTGTTTCTCTATCTCTCTCTCATCAACCATTATATCTGTCTGTCTAGCTATCTCTCTCTCTCTCTCTCTATCTGTCTCTCTCTCT
Source organism: Strongylocentrotus droebachiensis (assembly GCA_035222895.1). NCBI lineage: Eukaryota > Metazoa > Echinodermata > Echinoidea > Camarodonta > Strongylocentrotidae > Strongylocentrotus > Strongylocentrotus droebachiensis. Next base: position 79,717 of record JAVYIG010007849.1, read on the forward strand.
CTCTCTTGTCCCTGCTTCCTCTCCACTCTCTCTCTCTCTGTTTATACATGTCCCCCTTCCATAGTCTCACGTTCTTTCTCTCTTTTCTTACCCTTCCCATCACATCTTACCCACACCCCTCCCATTACCTCACGCAGACAAAAATGCCCTTCGGAGGATGACTAAAGATCCTCAAGAAATGCGAGAAATATGAGAAAATGGGTTTGTGTGATTCAGAGAATGTGCCTGCGTTGAGAGATGCTCTTTACACTCACTTCAGCCGTCCGAACACTTTCACTCTGCTCACCTCAAGAATATGTGGACTATAGTTGTTCAGCCATAAGGAAGAAAACAAAATGCAGGAGCAGCAAGGAATTCAGCCCTGCCCCCCCCCCCCCCCCCCCCTCCCTGCCCTTTGCATAAAACTTACCATCGATGCTATCCTTGTATTGCCATTAATGGTATACTATATACCATTGTGGCAACATCACTCAACAGCCAATCAAATCAAGGTTTACATGGAAGTTACCATTAAAGGCAAAGTAATATCCTCCAATGGTAAGTTTAACACAACATGGGCCTTGAGAGGCTAGCTCAATAAAGATAAAATGGAACTCTGAAGAAAATTAACAAACTAACAAAGAAGAAAAAAATCATAAAATTGTCACAAGAAAATTTAAGTAACATATTTTCTACAGGGCTCGAAAACTAAAGAGAGCAAGATGGTATGCTGTTTGTTGATATAGTTTCAATCACTGTAAGAAAAAACATTTTCTTTGAAGGGAAATTGCAAGTACTTCATTTCTCTGAATTCTCTGAATTAGTCTGCTCTAACACCAGCAATTAATACACACACCAATATAAATTATTGGAACATTTGACACAAATTACTTTTTACATTCACGAGAAAAGGTGGTAGGTTTCAAATACATGTATTAGCTAAAGGCTTATATCCTTAAATACCATCAAGAGTATAATCTCTCTCAAATTCACCCCATCCTTGAACTTGATAATGAAAAAATAAATTCTATTTTCCAGCAAAATCAAAGTCATATATTATGTCATAATTTGGAAGACTAAGTCTTCAATATTTAAAGACATTGCCTTTATTATTTCAATACCGGTTAGTACTTATCTACATCTTTAATACATTTTTCTAAATCTGTTATCCTATTGCTGTGTGATGTTACCATTGTCATTTTGTTTTATTGCTGTTAGATTTTGCTGTTTGTATTATAATGTAAATAAATATCTGATTACTTTCTAAAACAGACAATATCAGCCTTGAGCTGCATGCCATGTTTTTTTTTTTAATAAACCAGTTCAAAAGTCTGAAGCAGTGCTCACTATTCAACTGTTGCACATGTGTATCTTATGAGTGTTTCACAATCCATTTCATTAACATGCATTGCCAAGCGAGGGACATTGATTTTTGTCTACCAACTGGTGAGGGGGGAGGGGCATTTCTTACTGTCGTGTTGCAGACAGTCATCGTCATCGTGAGTCACTCTAAGGATTCTCTCCTTCGTTATACTGTTAAAGAGCTCATGTCATGTTTAATTTGCCTGCTAAACTAAACCAGGTTTAACTCTAGTATAAATTTAATTAATCCTTATTTTTTATCTCCATGCTCAAAATGTACATTTTTTCCTTTTCTTTGCTCCGTCCTCCCCCTCCCCCCTCTCTCTCTCTCTCTCTCTCTCTCTCTCATTCTATCTTTCTCTCTCTCTCTCTCTCTCTCTCTTTTCTCTCTCTCTTTTCTCTCTCTCCCTTTGCCTAACAACAAAGCCCTGCATCACTTAAAGGTACTATGTCCCTTTTGCAGCCAACATCAAATTCTGTAGAACTTTGCAGGAATTATGAATATATCATGTATGTCCTATCTGTGAAATTTAAACGTTAGCAGTGTCCTCATATTCAAATTATGCAAGGAAACCCGTTTACTTGCTAGACTTCACTGTCAGACACTATTAAGTGACTGACTGGCTTTTTTTCTTCTTTGGTAATAACATACATGAAAAGAGTTGTAAAGGGTACATGAGCATTTGTCTACATCAATAACCCACTTCTTGTGATGGCCAAGATTAAACTGATTGAATCTTTGCGCAGCATAAAACGTATGACCATTCGGTACAATTGTCTGAAAATCAAGACTATTACTTTTGGGCTCTATAGCCCTAAAGTCGATTTGACAACTAATAGTCATTATTTTCCCACTTGAAGACATTTTCAAGCCCCACCTTTTTTAGGGAAGTTCTAAATAAGTATTATCTTTCAAATGCAGTTGGAATTTAACTTTTTCATTTTTTTGGCCTGCAAATGGGACATAGTACCTTTAAAGGAGAAGACTACCCTAATAATTTACTGTTTTTTTGTACAGATTTACCATAATAATGTACTTCCAAATTGTGATCTAGTATAGTAACCCATGCATTAATCTTAACCAGTAGAACCATTTACCATAATACATTTACTAAATTTTGCGATTGAATAAAAGGCCATAATAATCCCTGCATACAATAAAACCAGTACAACAGCATACCACAATTCCAAACTGTGTTATAGCTAGCACAACTTGTGCATCATATTAAACTAGTAAATCCACTTACCATAATATGATTTCAAACTGTGTCTTAAAATAATCCTTGTATTCCTCTGCAACTCACAGACACAGCTCCCGCATCAAATCAAATACCTCCTCTTGTGGAACATCTACCTGTCTCAGCCTCTACTCCTCTCAGATAACCTAACCCAGCAAGTAGCAACCACAGTTCTCTCCAATCTCCTGCTCACAAGCCCTCATCCGTTCACTGCTGCTGCTGCGCACTCCTTGTTGCCAGCAGTGGTTAGGAGCGATGTACCTACGTACGCTCTGTGACACTATGTAATGCTATAATGCTATTACCCCTTATACTACCAGCTACTTGCTGTATTGGCTGAGTGCACAGTGTGCGCTGTCTAGCTAGTCTCCTTCCCAGTATGCAGCTGTTTTATCTTCATAGACTTACTTCAGGAGTTTTGTTCTCTTTCTCTCTCTCCCATCTCTCTATATCTCTCTCTACCTCTGTCTGTCTCTCTCTCTCTCTCTATCTCTCTCTTTCCATCTCTCTCTCTGTCTGTTGTCTGTAAATGGTTTCCCTGTTCATGTCAGACGAGCAGATGAAATTCATGCCCATTATGTAGCCTTGTAGTCTACAGCCTCCATATTTTCATATTTTTGTTTTTTCCAGTACCCTTTCTCTCTCTCTCTCTCTCTCTCTCCATCTCTTTCTCTTTCTCTCTTTGTTCCTTTCTCTTTCTCTGTTTTTCTTTCTATTTCTATCTTATCCTTTTCTTCTCTGTCTGTCAGTCTGTCTATTTTTCTCTCTTTCTCTCTCTCCCCCCTCTCTCCTTCTCCCTCTCTCTCTCTCTCTCTCTCTCTCTCTCTATCTATCTCTCTCTCTCTTTCTTATTTTGGCTCAAAACAATTAGCCTACATGTAATATGTCTGTCTCTATCTAGACTGCTTCACAATCATATCTTATACCAAACAAAATATTAAAATGGGCTAATACATGTATCTATTAATATTGATAATGTGCCCTAAAGCCTACGCTTCATTAGGTCCGTGGGAACATAGCACAGACCGAGACTTGAATCTGCGATCTATACATTTACTCAATGGGTGAAATGAACCTTGAAATCATGTACAATGTTCAATCATTTTACACAATCATAATGGGGAGAAATGCTTCAGAGATCTGCAATGTACACAGAGACACAGATCATGAATCTATTTATATTGGTACATTGCAGAATCCTGTGTATTTGAACTTGTGAAGACAGATAGGCTTAAAAGGGACTTGTATACAGACAGAGAAAGAGGGTAGAGTGTGGTATGAAAATCAACATTCAGGACAATGTTTGGATATTTACATAATATTACAGGGGAAATGCCAGAGAGACCTATTATGTACACAGTATACATAAATGCACATAAATTTGTGTCTGCTTTACCAGGGAGCATGACTCCTGTGCAGTACCGGTACATTTTAAAGCCCCACTGCACTACCTATAGCTACTTGCGCCCTCTATATAGAAAATAATGCCTAATATTGGTGACCATTGTTATTTGAGAGCTGATTTGATGAGATAACCACCTGTCAGTGACCTTGCAGTGTGGTCCAATCCCTCCTGTTCACAAGTATTGGTGGGTTGTGTATGTTACATTCATCAGAGGGATCCATTTTAATTAGTGGATAAAGCAGTCCTGAAACTAGTCCTAGACCTATTTAAGAGGGACTTACAGGTCCTACTGTACATACACAAAGAGTTAATGTAAGTACAGATTTAGGTTTAATAAGTAGTTACAGCTGCCAGTTGTAATACAGTCAAACCTGCTTTAATGACCACCTGTCTACAAAGACCACCTGTCTACAAAGGCCACAGTTGTTGTTTCCCTTGAAAAAGGTTTCTCATTGAATCATGTACCAAAGGTACCTGTCTGCAAAGACCACCTGTCTACAAAAGCAACATTTGTTGTTTCCCTTGCAAAAGGTTTCTCATTGAATCATGTACCAAAGGAACCTGTCTACAAAGACCATCTGTCTACAAAGACCACTTTTTTGTTTCCCATGAAAAAGGTTTCTCATTGAATCATGTACCAAAGGAACTTGTCTACAAAGACCATCTGTCTACAAAGACCACTTTTTTGTTTCCCTTGAAAAAGGTTTCTCATTGAATCATGTACCAAAGGAACTTGTCTACAAAGACCATCTGTCTACAAAGACCACTTTTTTGTTTCCCATGAAAAAGGTTTCTCATTGAATCATGTACCAAAGGAACCTGTCTACAAAGACCATCTGTCTATAAAGGCCACTTTTTGTGTTTCCCTTGAACGGTCATTATTGACAGGTTCGACTGTATATACATTCTGTCAATAGACTACACTCCCTTTGATACGGGAGTCTTTGATATGAGGCTTATATCTGCATTTGGGCCTATAACATAAAACACTGTGTGAGGCATTGAACTATGAAGACACATCTCAGAAGCATTAGAAGGCTAGCTGTACAGACAAAAGTACACATTAAAATAGAAAGTAATTTGTTTCTTCAAGACTCTGGCCAGCTGCATCAAAGTGGAGAAGGAAAAACAGACCGTCAATATCCGAGAAGTGAAATCTCATTTTGGGTGAATTACAACTAATGACATTTAAAGAAGGGAAACCAATTTGAGGTTGTGTTTTGTTATAGATCCACTGTCCAGTTATCACTCTCACTAGCTTGAAAAATATAGGACAGATGGACTTAGTCTTCGAATGCAGACCCCAAAGGGAAGTTGATGAAAATGAGAATATGTATTTTTTGTTTAATTGTAGAAAAATCCAAGGCTTGATTGCAAATGTCTGGTAGAAACAAGGTACCTAGCAAGCAAGCAAGCAATACAAGGCTACAAATTGACTCTAAATTTGTTTTATTTTGTTTTTGTTTTTTTATTTGTTCTGATTTGTTTTGTCTTCAGCAAACTCTTCTTTCATCTTCTACATTATGCACCAATTGGTGGAAGGATTGCTTTGTGCAACAATGGCTTTGCAAATAACTCATCTGCAGTCTTGAGTAGTTCATAATTGAGAGACCAATGGTGAGACTGTGGGCGCGTTCATGCTTGATTTTGAAGGTAGAATGAGCGATCTGAAACGCTCATCGTAAACGCTCATCGTGATCGCAGTTCCACGGTGTACTGTTCATGCTTACTTCTCTGGCTCATCCAGGCAATTCACCTTGTGTGGCCTTGTGTGACCTTCACTGTGCATGCTACGTAGACCCACTAGAGGTCAGTGCGTTGACCCCATTTAAACGCGTTTACAAATTGTAAACGCATCTTTTTGTGAGTTTACGATGGGCGATCGTGATCGCCGTTTTTTCGGTGATTCTACAAAAGTAAGCTAAGACGCAACCGTGTTTTAAACTAAACGCGTAATAGATGCCTGATTCTGGCCAGAAAAAGTGAAGCATGAACACGCCCTGTATCCACAAGAAGTATAATAACAAACAAAAGAGAAGAGGTGCAGAGATGCAGGAAGGTATTTAATAAATATAATAAATCAAATAATAACCAGGAATGCAAATAAAAGAAGGAAGGAAATTATAAATATTCAAGAGGATGTTTTCATGGAAAGGGTAGGAAATGCTTAAAAATATAGTCAACTGCTCATACGCAATCTATATATGCACATGTACCAGTCCACATACTTCACATAATAGTCCTATGTGCAAATATTCTTTGCATTGATGTAAATTATGAAGTATATATGCCACCCCCAAACTTCCCTATCCCCCTCACCATTATAAATTCATGTATCACATCATGAGTTTATAAGCTTGCATTAAAATATACTCTCTTTTCCCTTGTGGTGTATATAAAAAAAAATTCTCTGTTACAATGCAATGCTGTATAGCCGTTTCTAATATTGGTAGTTCTTATTAAAGGCATCGTTTAACTATGTTAAATCTGAGATGCACGGCCCTACGTGTTTTCAGTGTCTGTGATATGGTGTAATATTGAAGCCCTAAAAAAGTGCACTCCAAAATGAGCATGAAGTGCCTCAAAAAAGTAAAAATCTTTGAATGACCGGTTTTACCTTACTCATTTTCCCCAATAGACTACAGTGTTATAAAAACCGTTAGGAAAACAAAAAATGGAATGTGGATTTCCAATCATAAATATCTTGATAATCAGACAGGCGATCGGCTTGTAAAAGTCATTGGATTTCTGACTGACCTAATGGTTTATAATTTTGATTGCAGTATGAGCTAAATCCAGGAAATTGTTTCAGAATCTGAGGCAAAGTTACAGGATCCCTTTAAAGATCCATTAACATGGGGTCTGTTCCTAAGACTAAGAGAGCTGAAGATATGCTTTATTTCACTTTCACCTCCCATTGTGACATCATTGAAGAGTGTCATGTTGTTCCCATAGTAACATCTGTCCGAGTTTATTACATGTGAAGAAAATCAACCCCTTCTGTGACACGAGGATTCAGAACAATTATCCTAAAGTAACTCTCAAGAGTCAAATTTCACAGCTTTTAAAAGTCTTTGTCTCATTGTTATATTCAACTTTGGATACATGCACCCTTCAAGGAAACAGTTGTAACAGTGATTCTAGTTAAAGGTAAAGACCAGTCTTGGAAACGCCCCCCCCCCCCCCCCTCAAAAAATGAAATGGAAGCTCTTATTACTAATCATGTGAAAGAATATGTTTTGACTAATACGTGATCATAATAATTGATATAATCGGTTAATTAGTATATATATTTGGACCTGAAAGATATCGCGCAAGTGTCCAGACGTGTCGCATAGTCCCATATCTTTCTGTGTACAGTGATTGTAACCTTATCAAGACTGGGCCATATTTCTTATCGTTTTGATGATTCCAGAACCTTGCAGTACACACTAATACTTAAAGAGAAGGTTGAGTTCTGGGAAGAGGTTAACAATAATTTGTGAGCGTTACTCATTCTTATTATGCAAGTGTGGAAGAACATCAGATAAGACATGTTCCCTGAAAAGCATGGCTCTTCAAATGCCTTCATATTCTAAATATGCATGTAACATCGTAAAAATCGGGGGGCCGGCTTTTTACGCCACATGTTCGTGTAGTCCCATATACATCTTTCTGTGTACAGTGTTTGTAACTTTACCAAGACTTGGCCAAATTTCTTATAATTTTGATGATTCCAGAACCTTGCAATACACACAAATTCTTATATGCTAGATGATCAACCTTTTCTGGTCGGTTCCACACCGTTTCTTTCACAATGCAATCGCATGACCAGAACTCAACTTCATCTTTAATTTGCTAGATGATCAACCTTTTCTGATCGATTCCACAACGTTTCTTTCACAATACAATCGCATGACTAGAACTGATCTTTATCTTTAACTTAAGAACAAAAGACATTTTACTTCTAAACCTTCATGTAATTATAATGGAACAGAAATAGTGTTGGACAGGATTTCCTGCTCCAGCCCAGTGTTTGGAAGGGATTCAAAATCCATTCCTTTGCTCTTGTTCCTCCCAAAGTTAGAAATTAACTTTTACTTCCTTCTTGTTATGATTGCGCTTCCAAAATGTAATGTACTTCATGAAACAGTAGAGACAAAATAACTGTAGGTATGAGGCAGGAAACCATGGTAACAAGAAAATGTGCCACAAAAATCTAACATGAAACCATGTGCTTCACCGTTCTCCATCTTATAAATGCACTGGCAGGTGCAGCTGGCACTTAACACACACAGTTAACAAAAACAATTATTTACAACTTTATACCAAGCTTTGTAATTTCATTCCAAAAAAAAAAAAATTGACCCAATTACGGTTTCTTGAGAATGTTGGGGAGAAATGATGCTATACATGTTTACTAGCAGGCTGCAATAGACCCATTGCACATGTACCTGTGCAAACACACCTTTAAATCTTACATGAACGCAACCACCTTGGTGCAGACATTAACCAATGACTTGTCATACTTTTGATTTGTGATGAAAATTCATATTGTTCTACCAACATAAAAGATCATTTTGAGAGTAGCACCCCAGGGGATAATACATTTAGCTGTGGGGATAGTGACATAAAAAATTGTTCCTATAAGCTTTCAGCTTTTTCTCATCATAATTAAAATATGAGACCATTTGCAATCTCTTTTATTTTGCAAGGAACATCCCTATGAAGATATTCTTCCCGATGAGAACTCATCTTTCATCTTTCCATAAACACATTCTTCACAAGAGAAGGTAGAGTTTCTGGGAGAGGTGAAAAATAATTGTTAAGCGTTATCATTGTTATTATGCAAGTGTGGAAGAACATCAGAGAAAAAAAAGTTCCCTGAAAAGCATGGCTCTTCAAATGTCTTTATGATCTGAATATGACGAGTAGCAGCTCAGAACTGAGGCCTGATTTGTATGCCACATGTTCATGAAGTCCCATAAACATCTTTCTGTGTACAGTGCTTGTTACTTTACCAAGACTGGGCCAAATTTATTATCATTTACAATGTAGATGACTCCACAACCTCGCAGTACATGATCTACTTTTTCTGATCGATTCCACACTGTCTCTTTCACAATGCAACCGCATGACCAGAACTCAACTTTCTCTTTAACTCAACAAAGTCCAAGGAGCACAAACTGACAATGGGCCTCGATCATTTTTAAGTTATTACATGCCATATTTAGAATATGAAGGCATTTGAAAAGCCATGCTTTTCAGGGTACATTTTTTCTCTGATGTTCTTCCACACTTGCATTATACAATAACGCTCACAACTATTTCTCACCTATCCCAGAACTCAACCTTCTCTTTAAGTACAAAGAAAGCTCATGCAGAACTCTTCTGTCATCTTGCCACAAACTCATCCTTCTCTTGAACTAGATGCCAACGGTTTGCCACAATTGTTAAGTTTAAATTAGAGATAAGTTCAACTTAGGATCTTTGTGGAACACCCCCCAGAACTCAACTTTATCTCTAAGTTAGACAAAGAAAGCTCAGAACTCTTCTTTCATCTTTCCACAAACTCATCCTTCTCTTTAACTCAGCGAAGTTCCACCGCGCACGATCTGGCATCCCTGTCCTAATGGTTTTGTCCATCAGCACGCAGCTAAGAAGGTATTGGATAATAAGGCTATGCGTGCCATCTTAAATTCTTCATCCATCCCGACCGACTACGATAGCTCACAGTCAAAGAGAGGACGTGCATGCTCTATCTGTGTATAATGCATGTATGCCAATGGATGCACAGTCAATAACATACATACATCCATCGCATAGGTGTATAGATGGGTACCTCACTGCTGCTCAGGTAACACAGCAATACTAGTTTAGTTTGCGTTACTTATGCAGCCTAAAGATAGCTACCAAACATTGGATCCCCATATATTCTGTACATATTTGAATTCTTGTATAATATATTATCAAATTGAGCTTCTGTTTTACCATGGCTGACCTTTTAGTAGGTCCATGGTTTTACTTAAAATATACCCCTGGAGTATAATACCTGCATGATATATTCATCACTATTGCATTTAGCCATGTAACCAACTAACTTAACTTTCTCCTTCCAAAAGAGGCATTTCATTGGAAAGAAGAAATATAAATGATAATTGATTAAAGTTCAGTTTTGCTCTGCTTTGCTCTGTTTTGCTGACACACACTGTACCACACAAACACAGTATCACACCAAATAAAGTCATATTCCATGGAGTTAATCACAACCAACTTCATTAGCTATCTTCTTCCGAGAGAGGCATTTCATTGGAAAGAAGAAATATAAATGATCAAAGTTGAGCTTTGTTCTTTTTCGCTAACACACACTGTACCACACATTACCACACCAAATAAATTCATATTCCATCGAACCAATCATAACAAATCCTTCCGAGAGAGGAATAACTGTTTGGTTTTTTTCTTCATACACCCTGTAAATGACCAGTACATAATGGATAGTCATTACTATTCCATTTCGCTATGTAACCATGCTCCCCCTTGAGAGATACTATTTCTACATATATTGAATAAATTGATCACGGAAAGTAGATTGATCATGGAAAGGGAAGAATAATTCAGGGATCAAATTGCTTTGGAGTTCACCTCATTAGCTACCACTTCTACTTAAAAGGGTAACGATAATATTTTGTCCTACAATGTCTGCGAGGGTATTAGGTAGAATCATTCCTTCTACGTAAAGGAACATATTACGTCTGCTTTTCATGTGGGAGATCATTTATTTCAGCTACAATGACATTTGCCTGAGGCTTGATGTTAACAAAGAATTGGGTTTAAGATTAGGGTTGCCGCAGGTAAACTGGGCTTAGGGTTAGGGTTAGGGTGTGCGTGTTAAGGGGATTATTTTATGCATTATTAGAGAAGACCAGCATTTTTCAACCAGGGTGCCGCAATTGAAATAGATTAAAGATCTATTTTTGGATCCTTTATGCAATACAAGGACGTTAAAACGAACAATATTACAAGGATTTTTAAAGGTCACTTATCTCAACATTTTCTTTTATTTAGTGAAAATAAAAAGGGGAACTAAATACATACATGTTTTTACTAGTTTTCAACACTTGATAACATTTAACACATTACATGGCTACCTAATCTGTATTATAACTACCATGTCTAATTGTATTGATTTACATGTATATCATCTCATGCCACCTGCCTCTGCAATTTTGGACCATTACTCAGGTCAAGTCCAGGTATCTTCTTATTATGCTCCCATATCCTTACAAGTATGTCTTTGTCATAATGTCTCTGTTCCTCTATATTCTGCTGAAATATCAATAAAGTAAAAAAACTTCTGACATTTATGAGACTGAACTTTACACTTTACCTCATGATACCCCTGATCAAATTCCAATTATTCTTCTCATTTCCTTCTATAAATTCACAGACTGTGTAAATATGTTCACAATGCTTATATAGACGTAGTTACAGATACAGTGTAAATACTGATGCTTATTCAAGTGCCCTCTATTCATACTATTCATAATAGGGCTCGCTTCTGGCGGGAATAAATGTGCGTTAGGCCGTCAGAAGTATTCATGTGAAATAATTGAATACATAATAATGTATGCGCATGTATTAAAAGGTTCCCAGCAAAAATCATTGAAGACAGTCTGCCTCTTGAACTTTATCCTTATGAAAATGTTAACCTGTTGAATACTGAGTTCTTGCCTTCCCATTGGCTTAACACAGGGACCACCCAGTTCCCGTAGGCAATGGGTTCAAAGGTGCACTCTCTGTTTATTGTAACTATGAAGGAGCATTTGAAATAGTTCCAGGGGGGTGTTCCACAAAGATCCAAAGTCAAACTTAACTCTAAGTTGGACTTAACAATTATGGAGAGCCATGGGTAGCCTTTACATAGAATATATTTAAAAGCAAAAAATCAAGTATTTTAGAATTTTTATAAATTCCACATCAAGAACATGAAACCTCCTTGATAAAAGGAAATATGAATGATTTGAACCAACATTTTATGCCTTTGAAAATAACTTTTAACAAAATATATTCATAGATGCTAATGGCTTTCCATAATTGTTAAGTCCAATTTAGAGATAAGTTCAACTAAGGATCTTTGTGAAACACCCCCCAGATGACATACATATTTAGACGTCACAGGAGACTTTCTTCATCCATGCAGGATTATCATTCTCTATCACCATGAAGGTATTGACTGTGAAAGTAGCCTAGGTGACAGCACTCATCCTTGGGGAAATCACAGGCCTTGTACACTATCACCACTGGAGTCAAACACTGCTACATGTATCCAATATATTTTCCGGATAATTTCAATCACGAAATTCTTCCAAAAGTTAGCTAGTGTCCATTACTGCCATTCATTTACCACTTTTTGTTAAAACCTCTCATAGCTTAATTGTATCATTTTCACACAATAATACTGCTGATAAAACAAAATAATGGGTTTTAAAGCGCAATTTTCTGACACAAATGTCACTGATGGCACTACAATATCACTGCAACAAACAAAACTTGATGTAATGTAGTCTATACATTTCCATTCCAAGTTTAAGGTATTAATTACCATACAGTGTATGATGAACCTATATATATACATATATAGCTCTGTGTAAACAGAACTACAATGTATTAAAGTTCAACTCTTAACTGCTTTTAGATAGTCAAATCAAGCTCATCAATTTCAAGTTACTTCTGGGAAAATGTTTGCTGATTGAAGAGTATGAAGTGGAACCTGGTAAACAAAGTACATGATTCAAGTCCATAGGTCTATTATCCTTCAAATAGATTATTCTATGAACTATTATAATATCTCTCTTTTCAGGCTGTTTCAGTGTCAGACACGTGTATGGTCTCCTCTTGAACCTGGGCCCCATTTCACAAAACATGTCATCAGTGCATGACAAATGACAGTTTTTGTTATAAAAATTTAGTGACAAATCTGCTGATAAATAACCAATCAGTGTATAAGGCGCACCTGTGTATAAGGCGCACCCCTATTTCTGAGGAAAAAAACAAACAACAACAACAACAACAACAACAAAAAAGTTTTTTGTTTTTTTGTTTTTTTGTTGCCGAAAACCCACGCGGGGAAGGACCTTCATTTTACATCGAGGTGCAGTTGAAGTTGTGAACTTGTCACAAATAATAGTAACAATGTCGTTGTAGAAGAATGTGTAAGATCATTAATGTAAATTAAAAACAGGTCCAGACTCTAAGGCTTCATGATACCAAGTGTCCCACACCAGCCTCATCACATCACCTAGCAGAAGCACTGTGTTCTATGCCAAACATCAATAGTCATGCATGATATGAATAGCATCCTCTAAATTTCTGACAATGGAGTACCTTGTGGTACACCATTTGTTATAGAAAAAAAAATTGAGGAATTATTATTATAAACTACATATTGAGATCTATTAGAAAGATTACTTTCAAACCAAGATGACAGACAAATTGGAGTGTTGTTGTAGTTTCCGAGTGGTGAGTCAACACACTGATTACTGAGCTGGGAGACATTGCCAGGCAAAGCGCCATAAATTGAAACTAAAAATTAAAAAAATTCTGTACCTGTGTATAAGACGCACCCCCGACTTTCAAATTTTTTCGGCGGCAAAAAAGTGCGCCTTATACACAGAGATTTACGGTAGCTTATAACAAATACTGTCATTTGTCACTGATGACAAGTTTTGTGAAATGGGGACCTGGGCTTGACACTAACAGGTGCCCAGGATATGAAACCTAAACCAGACCCCCCCCCCCCCCCCCTCCCCCAAATTCCTGAAAAAAATGTTCACATAGCCCCATGACAACCCCTTTTTAAACACCATTATATAGACTAATCTTGCCCTGGAAACAGTTAAATAATCTTGAAGCCTTTGGTATATATCTATCCCATGATATTAAACTACAATGGTACAGCGAGATTATTTCTGTGGCATATACAATGAGTTAAATGTAATCGCTGTGGCATATATGAGGCAAGGCATGCAGTGTGGGCTGAAAGGCCGCACTATTCACATGTCAAAGTCAATAACACTTCACTATAAGTAACCATTCATATTGATATCAGCCTGATTGTGCAAACTGTTTCTATGTCTACAATAAAACAGAGTCACGGATCACACACGCACATTCATAGCAAGTTTCATTATCAAATTGCTATGTCTTATATAATTACCTTGGTCACACTTTCTCACGAAATATCCCTTACAGTAGCTGGCAAAGCAAATTAAAATTATAAATATGTGCATTGTCTTTGCACAGACTGAGAAGATTTGATTCTGTTTGCAAGATAATCTATAAATGGGGCCTGTTATCATGGAGATAATTGATAGCAGTTGCCCGGTAAATACTGCATGATACAAATATAATGTGGGTATTCATACAAAGTTACAAACATGATATATTGAAACAATGGTTTCTAAAATATATAGAAAGAAACTTTAGTACTGTGACATTTCATTTGTTTTATCCTGTAACAAGAAATTTATATTCTGTTCCTTTTTTTTCAGGGGAGGGGGAAAAGGGCCCTCCTTACAATGAACTCCATTTTAAATTATGTATTTTCCTCATGCACAACATTTTCTAAAATTTCTCATTTAACGTATTACCTACGAGAACTGTGTGATCCCTGTATTGCGACGTTGGGAATGAGATAATTCAATAGTCAACTGAAAAATACATTGCCTACATGAAATGGATGATTCTGTATTAAGCCTATGGGAATTAAAGACTGCAGTCAGTCAATGAGTTAACACGTTGCCTACATGAAACGAGTGATCTCTACATTAAGCCAATGGGAATTAGAGACTTTGGTTATCAATTGCTTAATACCTTGCCTGCATCAAACAAGTGATCCCTGTAGTAAGCCTATAGTAATTAGAGAACCCAGGAGTCAATGGCTTAAGCCTTCTCTCACTTATGCTACAATTGATTAGAGATCAATTATCTGCAGCCCACTGCATAATTTATGTCTGCAAACTCTTCTGCACGGCTAGCCGTCACATGTAATTAAAAATTTTAATAGAAGCCCAATACAATGGAAGCTCATCAAATTCTCAACTATGTGCAGCCACTAATCTGCATTGCAGAAGTCGTTTAGTGATAATAGTCTATAGGTTAAAGGCCATCTGTACTGGTGTACAAGAGGGATTAGACCACCCTGCAAGGTCACTGGACAGTAGGTTATCTCATCAACTCAGCTCTCAATTAACAGAAGAAAAAGAGGATCATGGGGGACCAATGGTCACCGATTATACATTATTATTATACATTGTTATAGAGGGCGCAAGTAGCTATAAGTAGTGCAGTGGGGCTTTAATGAACATGCTATTATTACCAGATACTGGAAAACTATACCCCTTAATTAATTTCAAAAGAACTGTGTGTACACTTTCGAGAGTAAAACGAATTAGTTTGATCCTATGTTTTGAGTTTTTTTTCAGGTTTCATGTCCTGCTTTGGCAGTTATGAGCCATGACCTGGACTACTCTTATTCTGAGTCTGTGAATGTGCAATTCTTTTTCTATGTTCCTTTATTGAAAATTGACAATAAAGCAAAACCAAATCCCTACAAACAAACAAAATGAAACAAACAAATCTGTTGAAAGGAAATTTTAAAGTGTTATATTTCTAGTCCATCCTTGTAAGTTTTTCTCACAGAATTCTCACAGAATCTAACGAAACTTACACTGAATGTTCAAGATTACAAATAAATGTCATGTGCCAAACAATTTTGGAAGAAAATGTATACTGGCTGAGTAATGAGCATAGAAAGATAAGGAAATCAGGGTAGTACTAGCCCCGCCACCATGTGTGTTGTCCCATATACATCTTTCTGTGTGAGTGATTGTTACTTTACCAAGACTCTGCCAAATTTATGATGATTTTGATGACTCAAGAACCTTGCATTACACACCATTACTTACAATGCTATATGATCAAGTTTTCTGATCCATTCCACACCTTTTCTTTCACAATGCAATCGCATTACCAGAACTCAAGTTTGTCTTTAACCTTCAGTTTAGGGGATAGCCCAAAGTATCTTCCCTGCTCCTAAATCTACCGACGATCCTCTATTCTTGATTGACCTCGCTTTGACAAGAGGTATGCCTGAAATACTTAATGAGCCCACATAGAGAGTAGCGGACTCCATCCTCATGAATTATCTGTTCTAATGAGTAAGTATTGATCCACGGCCCTTATGCCGATGATGTGACGAAAACCCAAGTTATATACATGTGTTACATGTAAGTACCCCCTTGACCGAATAGAATAATCTATGTGTACGAAGGCTGGGATACACAATTTACATTATGCAGACTCCTAAAATCAATCAGCAATTCAATAATGATATCTGGATCCATGTAGTGCTTAATATAAATACCCTCTCTAATCGCTTTCCAGATAATATTAACTTAACCATCGGATTCATTTACGCACAATGTGCACCATTTCCACTCCCTGGGGAATATTCCTACCATATGGTCAACGTTAGGGCATATGGCAATTACCAACACAAAGGCTTTCGTCAAACTACCAGGTCCCCATTTCTCTCCTGGGTATGGAGTGGCAAATGTATTTAAATACCCCCACTCACACGAAACAAGACCAACAGACTGAACATTAAGAATGACAAATATGAAATTGTTTAAAAATCTAAACTGGTTAGCT
>JAVYIG010007850.1:0-96386 GCA_035222895.1 Strongylocentrotus droebachiensis
TCCTCTAACATCGGGGATTTGTTTTCTCCTTAGCGAAATTTGCTCATCTTAAGACAAATTTCTATTCAACTCCCCATCTTAACGTTTAAAATGTTTTAGTGACGCACTAGTGAGGCACTAACGTCTGTGGCATCTATTTATTTGTTAGTATTCTGTGTTCTTTATTCATGTTATTTTATTTATTAAAATTGTACTTTTAAACAATATGGGTGGCAATCTATGCTACAGTTTTTCCGTTTAACCCTTAGCAGGGGCGTATTCCATGATTTGGCTTGCTTTTTTGTTCTATCTGTATAGGTGTTGGAACTATCAAACTCGAAACTAAATTATGCTTTCTTGCTAAATACAAGACTAAACAAACATCACTGAGAAATGAACTAACATGCACATTTCAAGATTATTCTTATATCCTCGATTGTCTCATCCCTCATTTAGTCTGCTTTCCCTTCCCATCCCTTAACACTCCCTTTAAAGGCAGGCTTTACTACTTTAGATAGAAGGGATTAAACCACCCAGCGAGCCAACGAGGTCACTGTGACAGGTGGCTATCTCATTAACTCAGCTCTCAATTAACATAAGAAAAAGAGGATCATGGGGGACCAACATGCACCGATTGGGGAAGTTTTTTTTTTCATTCATTCATTCATTTAGGTTTTATTGTGTCAAAATTCCATGTTAAAACAGTCAGGAGACTGATACAAACAAAGATTACAAAGCTCAAAGAAATAAGGAGAAATTAAAAATACATGTACATCAATAGAGAAATGATCACAAATTAGTTCAAGGAATAAATTAACAATAATAATAATGGAAACTTCAATATATTGCACATCATACATAAAATAAATCGAATTTACATACATGGATGATTTGGAAAAAAGAAGATAACAAAGAGAGAATGGACAAAGTATTTCATTTCATTTTCTCGTAACATTTAGATTTTGAACATTTACATTTTAAACACAATTAACATAAAGTGATTGATAAAAAGTAATGGTGATAATATCGGATTTACCTGTTTTAAAAATAAACAATTCTACTAGCAAATATGAAGAAAGTTGGAAATTAAGAAATGAGATGGGCACTTGCAGAAGATCTAAAGAAACAAGCGTGTGTAAATAATGTGTAAAAAAGTGTAAACAAATAACAACATTAAACGCAGTGTCTCATTCTGGCATTATTATACTATAAATATATATATATATATATATATATATATATATATATGCTATGAATTAAAAAATTGAATTGGGTGCATTAACCATGTAAACGGAATAAAGTTGTTTCATTAATATATATAGGAACATGAGTATCAAAGAATAAATATATTTAAGAAATTTAAGCCACGTGTATATTCAGGGCACATGTACATCTATCACGTTAATAAATAAAAACATGTAGACCTATAGTAGGCATTCACGGGCTAAAAAAGCTAAAACTACATGGAAGAATTGAGCATTCGTGTTAAAAACGGGATTGCAGAGTTCCTATATCGTTGGGTTTTACAACGCTGTAGTTTTCTATATAGAGGGAGCAAGTAGCTACAAGTAGGACAGTGTGCCTTTAAGCAAGTCTAAATGGCAGCAAGGAAGGACGCAGGCAAGGCAGGTAAACCTATCGGCCGATTGAGGGCTGTATTAGAACTAGGGCAATCCTTTCTGAGCCTAATATAGGAACGACGAAAATGATCACACGATGCCCTAGATCTTTTGAGGAATACGAAGGGAAAAAAAAGACTGAGGAGGAAATACTCTGTTTTGTACTTCTTTGGTTTATTGATGACCTAATTATGAAACAGAAATGTCCAATTTTATGGCGTAATGTCTGACTGTCAAGTAGGCATCGTACGTGGGAACGAGTTCGAAAGTGATGCCGAGGAAGAGAAGGGAAGGGAAGCGAAAATTGTAACATTTTCAAGTAGCTATTCGTGTAAGATAGTCTGTTATCTTCATCGCCATGTACATATCAGAGATAAACCCTTCCCACCTTCTCGATTTCTGCTTTTCTGTGTCTCCTGTTCATCATCTTATTTATGTTCATTTTGTCAGTATGTGCCCCTCCCCCTCCTCTCCCTTGTCTGTCTATCTTCTTAATAGAGCATGTTTACTTTTTTTTATATAAAACACTTGGAAAAGACGAAAGCGTAAATATTTTTGTCAAAACTATCACGGGTGTCATTTAGAATCTATTAATATTAGTTCATCACTGTTATCCCAAGATGGAAAAGAAATGCGCAAATATAGAACTCGAGATGATGTTTGAACTAGTTCTTGCAAGGTGAAATTTATCATGGGATCGCCTCGCAGTGCGTGATGCTCATTCGGAAGCGATTGGGAGCGACAGTGAGCTTGACATAATTCGATGAAAAGGCCAATAAAATGTGTCATTCCCACTTCAAATTTGCTCTGCTTGCCGGTCACACTGTTCAACCATAAAGAACCAGAAGGCCGATCATATTTATCTTTGGGAAGAGATATTGATACCATTTTTATTCTGCTCTTTGTATAAAGTATTCAAAATGTAATCTTCAAGTTTTTGCAATTTATTTCTGTAGCAACAAGAGACTTAGATTATTGCAATGTTAACATATTTAATGTTTGAGCAAGAATGGCAGCATATTTCAATTGTTTGCAACCAGGAAGGCGTTAACACTCCATAATGTCCAGACTATTATTGGGATTTAAAGGAACCATCCGGGTCGATGAATAAACTCGTATTCGCATGTTGTAGTTATCTGCATAATTATTATATAGAATATGCACTATCGTGGAGTCCTCCTTATTTCTTTTATTTGAATACAAAAGAGGAAAGATTGTATTTGATCAACGTTTCCCGTTACCAGAACTGGACATGGAACTTGAACTGTTTTTTTGTATCTCTCTTTCTATGTCTCTCTCTCTCTCTTTACCTTACACACGCTTATACCTAGACACGCATGATCATTCCAAAAAGAGTAGCTGGACCATAATTTGGCACGGCGTTGCTATGTTTTAGACAAACATTGTACACGAAGATTAAACTAATCAGCTATAAATAGTGAAGATTTGTTGGCACGAATCAGCTTCAAACTCAATTGACAAATGTATTGTATTTGCTGTCTATACATTTTTCTCTCCACTTTTTTTCCTCTAACTTTTCATTTCTCTCTCTCTATACATTTCATTCTCTCATTTACTCCGTTCTCTATATTATCTTTATCTTTCAATCGATCTCTCTCTTCCTATTCTCCCTCTCTCTTTCTCTCTCTCTCTCTTTCTCTCTCTCTCTCTCTCTCTCCATCTCTCACACACACTCACACGCACACGTTCACCCAAACACTTTCTCTTCCTTTCTCTCTTTCTATGTGTTCTCTCTCTCTCTCTCTCCTTTCTCTCGTAATCAATTACTCTTATCTTATCCTGATGTTCATGCAGGCTATCTGACTAGATGTCATCGAGCACGCATACCATGTCACCCTTAATCAAACCTGACGCGTTACCCAATAAGATAATTTGGGCCAAAATGGGGCGGGAGAATTCATAATAATCCTCTAATTTGTCGCCTGGCTTTTCCATTCGCCTAAAATTGAAGCCATATTAATGTGGTATATGGAACTCGACTCCTGTTTGTAACACGGAGCCATTTTCTCTCCTCTCTTTCAATTTAATCTAAAGCTATGAATGTCATTTTTGTTATCCAATTATTCACAGTAGACTATATTAAATGCAGTATATTGCAGTCTGCATTCATTACTGTATTAATAACATTCGGAAATGTTCCGCTTTGTTTTTGGTCGATCAATTAACACATACTTCGACGTGCATAGATATCTATATTTTTTGCAACTTATGCTATCGTCGAAGTTTTATTTAATACATAATATATACGGTTGGTAAATGGTTTGCTATTATACAGTGGTGGACGCGTGATCAGGTGAAACCCAATGTCGTGCTTTGATTGTAAGTACCCCTAATAAAAGTGCTCTCTAAATTAATGTGCCCCCGTAGCAGGTGCAAAAAAGGCACCTGAAAAGGTTGTAACTTGTACTAGCAGCAGTAGTAGAAGTACAAGCAGACAGTAGTAGTAGTAGTAGTAGTTGTTGTAGTAATAGTAGGAGTAGTAGTAGTAGTAGTAGTAGTAGTAGTAGTAGTAGTAGTAGTAGTAGTTGTTGTAGTAATAGTAGGAGTAGTAGTAGTAGTAGTAGTAGTAGTAGTAATAGTAGTAGTAGTAGTAGTAGTAGTAGAAGTAGTAGTAGTAGTAGTAGTAGTAGTAGTAGTAGTAGTAGTAGTAGTAGTAGTAGTAGTTGTTGTAGTAATAGTAGGAGTAGTAGTAGTAGTAGTAGTAGTAGTAGTAGTAGTAGTAGTAGTAGTAGTTGTTGTAGTAATAGTAGGAGTAGTAGTAGTAGTAGTAGTAGTAGTAGTAGTAGTAGTAGTTGTTGTAGTAATAGTAGGAGTAGTAGTAGTAGTAGTAGTAGTAGTAGTAGTAATAGTAGTAGTAGTAGTAGTAGTAGTAGAAGTAGTAGTAGTAGTAGTAGTAGTAGTAGTAGTAGTAGTAGTAGTAGTTGTTGTAGTAATAGTAGGAGTAGTAGTAGTAGTAGTAGTAGTAGTAGTAGTAGTAGTTGTTGTAGTAATAGTAGGAGTAGTAGTAGTAGTAGTAGTAGTAGTAGTAGTAGTAGTTGTTGTAGTAATAGTAGGAGTAGTAGTAGTAGTAGTAGTAGTAGTAGTAATAGTAGTAGTAGTAGTAGTAGTAGTAGAAGTAGTAGTAGTAGTAGTAGTAGTAGTAGTAGTTGTTGTAGTAATAGTAGGAGTAGTAGTAGTAGTAGTAGTAGTAGTAGTAGTAGTAGTAATAGTAGTAGTAGTAGTAGTTGTTGTTGTTGTAGTAGTAGTAGTAGTTGTATTAGTAGTAATAGTTGGGCGGTGGTGGTGGTGGTGGTGGTGGTAGTTGTAGTAATAGTAGTAGTAGTAGTAGTAGTAATGTTGTTGGTGTTAATTGTCAATAATATTTTCGATTTGTGCCCCTCCCTCTGCAAAAGACCCCTGGATTCGCAACTTAAGATCAAGCATAGCGATGGGAACATGGTATACTACTATGGCAGCTCATACAATAAAAACTACTGCCCTATAACATAATGATGCATTGTCAGAAGTCTGCAACACGTTGTGTCAACGATCGCTAACTATTCGTTCTATACTGTGACAGGTTAAAATGATGCTTACGGCCTTTTAAGGATGGTGGCGGACTTACAAAGTCATGTCAACGCATCAATTAAACCCTATTCAGGCCCATCAATTTCAAATCCACTTATTATACAACGCACGTTGTTTCTGTAAAAGTAACATTAGCCCCCTGAATGACCTGTAATTTAAGCTCTTTAGATTTCCCTTTTTTATGTAGATAATAGCACGGTTCGTAAAATGGCCGAGACCCATAGAAACTCTGAAGATGGTATTAATTAGATGCGGCCCTATATTTATCGTCCTTTGCCTTTTAATCACCGCACTGTTTGCGTCCATTATGCGGGTAAGCTATATAATTAATAGATAGTACAACTATTGTCTTCGGTAGATATGAACTTTTTGATTCGCCAAGCGATATTAAGAAGTATAACGTTCCCAAGAGGGACCAGCCCTCAACGAGCTCCATGGTCAGTAATTATTTGCAAAGACCACGTATTTATCACCGTCAATCTCATGCTCCTACAGTTCTCGACATTCTAAGAATCAAATTGCAATGATCAAATATAGTAATTACATTAATCTATTTTACATTGAATAATTTTTTTATCGTATTTAATATTTTTGTTAGAAAATACCATTTAAAAGGTTCTCTTGTACGTTCCATATGGTTCCACCTACTAAAATGTCATGTAATGAATACCAGATCTTGTTTTTTGGAAAAAAATATGTGGAAATTGACCTTAATTATAATGACTCTCGGGAAAGGCCAATACGAATAACGAGCGCAAAATTAAATATTGGTTTGAATGGTGTGCCTTGTTGTGTGGGTGCGTGTGTGTGTGTATGCTGTAGGTGTGAATGTGTGTGTGCGTGTGTAGGTGTGGGTGTGAATGTTGTTGGTGTGGGTGTGGGTGAGGATGTGAATGTTGTGGGTGTGGGTGTGTATATCTGGGTGTGGATGAGGATGTGTGTGCGTTTATGTGCGTGTGTGTTATGATGACTGGTCGCATGCAGTTCCAACAACGAACATAACAGACATTGGGGGTGCTCGTTTCCAATAAAGATGATGTGACAACATGGAGGGGATGGGTAAGATGCGGGGTTGTGCTTGATAAGGAGGGGTTGCTATGGCGACACATCAACTAGAGTCACAGACACCTCCCAGTTAATTCCTTCCCGGGCAACTTGAGAGCTCCTCGTTAGCATGAAAAACAGACAATTACCACAGGCGATAATCACTCCCTTCCTGAATGACAGTCATGTGCCTGGTATGATTGGCTGGAATGGGTATCTCCGCATCTTGCTCCAGCATCGGGGTCTTTAAATTACTAAGAACGAGTTCGAAAGGCAAGGAGAGAGAGAGATTAAAGAGAGTTCACACATTCTAGTTCAGGCATCTTTAATCATGGTAATGTTCGCATGTAACATGTGATTTTAATCGTAGTAGAAGCATTGTTGTGAGGTCTGTTTTTATCAACTCATTGGCCCGAATTCACAAAGGAGGTTTGTCGACAAACCTTGGTCTTGGTGCGTCATAATTATGACGCGTTTCGACGCGTTTCTACAAACCAGATTTGTGAAAAAAACGCATAAAAACGCGTCATATGACGTACGAAAACCAAGGTTTGTCGACAAACCTCCTTTGTGAATTCGGGCCATTACGTTTATTCGTCCAGGGAGACATTTTTAGTATAGGATTTCTCGGTCACTTTCGTAAGCTTTTCATTTGTTTTGATACAAAGTTCATTCAAATTCGCGAAATAAACCTGCCGGCGTGTTAATTACATTCAAAATAACACTTTTTTCATTTGATTTACTTATTCGGTCAATGGATTTAGCACTTTTTTCGTTCAATTTAACAACCGCTTACAAATGCGCAGTTTGCATTCATTTTCGTCAACAATGGCAAATCGGACGTCCGTACCATTCAATTTCACTTTGGGTCATTCTAAATAACAAAGATTTCATTCATATTCGCCTATATTTAGAAACCTATGGTATACATGGTATATGCACATGTTTCTCATCTAAATTAAACAAATGAGTTATATAACATGCCTAGATGTCTTGCCCGTCAACATGTAGAGGGTTAAACAACTCTAGATATAAGATTGGACATCATCTTACTGATGTTCTCATCACGGACCTTATCGTACTCGGTCATCTTTTGGAAGTGATATTACGTAGACGAACATGATAATGTAATGCATGATGTAACTATGATCATTAACATTATAACCAAATCAATATTTCATATTGTATACGTGTATTCTTTAGTTTATGTCCACATGACATGAGTTATTGAGATGTGCGCGCAGTGAGAATACAATGTATCAAACTCATTAATGATTGTGTAGCGTGATCGTGATTGTAAATGAGATGGTGATTACGATTGTGACTGAGATGGTAATTGTGACTGTGATCACGATCGTGATTGTGATTCAGTGTGATGGTGATTCAGATTTTGATGTGATTATGATTGTGATTGAACTGATACTCATAGATTGTTCTTAACATGTTCAATACAGACTAAATATAATAACACAAATATAAATGGCTTCAAAGAGATTACGAACATCGAATAAATTATCAAAAACAAAACAAAACAAAACATTAAAAATAAATCAATGTATAGAGTATTGATACCTGCCCCCCCCCCTCCCCCCCCCCCTCCCCCCCCCCCCTCACCATTATGGTATGCCACTCCAATAAATACTACCGTAGTCTGTAAACACACACTTTGCATGCACTTATAACATTGCATATTCATAAAAAGACACTCTTGCTTAGTTCCATGCTTATTCTATATTGATGTGGCTAGGTTTTTATCTACTTAACACATGATCGTTCAGTTGCTAAATGGTGATGATTTAAGGGGTATACATAATTATACACCCATAGTGAGGACAAATAACATGTTTGTTGCTTACCAACCCATACAATTTGAAATGGATTTAGCATGGAACTAAGCTTGCGGGGTTCTATATAATCATACTAGGTAATATTTACATGTTTAATTTGTCTGCAAAACGTGTGAAACTGTATGCAAAGAAACGAATTTGAATTCACGGAAGACGCTATAACGTAATCGCGAATCGTTTCGCTTTAAATTGAATGAAAATTTTACGAAAAAGAAACACGTTTTAATTCGAATGAAAATGAAATGTTTTTGAATGATCGTTTTAGGAATTTAAATGTTAACAAACGAATTTGAACGAAAAATAACAGCTGCGGTGACAGAATCGGCGAAATTGAATGAACATAAAATTAATTTGTGTGGCCAACTTACGAAAGTGACCGAGAAATCCTATACTAAAGGACTGCTGTAGACAAAATAAGACGATATTAATGGCCATGTAACAAACTAAAATATTGGGATGTCACGTGCGAATAATGTGAAGAAAACAAAACAATACGAGACAGAAATTGAAACACAATAGCAAAAAAGTAAACTATAAACGACGTAGCAATATATGTTTTGGGCAGACCGTATGCCAACAAAATAATGATTAGAACGTTGATTTAGTCATTATTGAGAAGGTGCGTTGGCTCAGTGGAGAGAGAAATGGCGTTTTTTCCATGAGGTCCTATGCCCGAAACCCACTCAGTAGGCCTATATGCTTTGTGTAAACGGTGACCTAGATAGTTCCTAGAAGTGGACACGAAGTATTTCTTAATTACTAGTTAAACTATAGTTGTTGCCTTCTTGGCACTCCCAGACCCCAGCGCCGTATCCAAGATTCTCTGACTGGGAGTGGGGGCGCAGGTCCTCAAAATACAGACCCCACCCCACCTGAGACAATATTTATGGCGGGAAATACAGTTTCATACATTTCAGTACAGGTTATGTGAACTTGACTGCCTGAATGGAGAGGATTTAAAGACTGCGTGCGTTACCTTACCATTCGCCTTGTGCTCATAGAACGTCTAGACGTCTGTATAGCGGAGGCTCTACGTCACAATTAACTAACCCGCTTACCTCTTTGGCACAGAATTGAGATAATGCCTCCTCAGACGTCACACGGCTTCAATTTGTCGCAGAAAATTGTTGAAATATGACCATAACCAGCTGAGTAAACTCCAGCGAGCCCAGAAAAAAAAAATTGCCGGGAATCACTCTTGGGAGGAAAAAGTGCATAAAATCATACGTGACAAAGAGTTCTATTTGTGTTCGCTGGCTTCTACCTGCCGTATTTGCTGAGAAAGTATAAACATCATGAAAACTGTTTCTTGTAATCATGACCGACTTGTTTTTATCTCACACGGTTTGAAAGATGCATGGTGTACTTTAGTGTCGTCATCGTTCTTTTTGTTGCTGTTTTTAATCCCTCAGTTATAAATTTATAATATCAGGGTTAACATACTTTCGCTAGCTGTCGGTTATATATAAACACAGTTCTTAATCAATAATTCCTATCTAATAACCCAAGGTGAGCAGCGTTTCATTTCAGAAAACCCAGCTTTCACATTTATTATCTTCTTCGTCTTCTTGCATCGTGTACGCAGGCATCCATCAAATATTAGCTGTCTTGTCTTTCGGAAATGGAGAGTAATTTGATATTTTGGCAGTCCCCACAAACGATGGGGAACTCTATGAGCCCTCCAGGTACTTGTACTGTTCTTCCAGGGTGTCTTGAAGTGTCTGGAGTAGGTCATCCTAGATGGTAGAGCCCCTCCAAGCTGCCAAAGGTGTCGAGGGAAAGTCATTGGCGTAGGAGATTCTCTCAACATTCCAAACACGATGTCTTCCATGTCACAATGTTGTCACAAGAATGGAGTCTTGACATTATGATTGCACATTAATATTCTAAACGAGGTACCGAGGTACAACATGGGCTTAACGCCATACATTGTCTCACTATTCTCATTGTGGCGACCCCATTTCAAGCTTCGTGTTCTTCGGTCATCTTTTAATCCTTGCTCAATTAAAACACATCAATATATCAATATTTATTCTATATTCCTTTGATACAATAAGAAATAACCGTGTTTTTGTAACCCTGACACGTTTGGATTGACAATGTCATATCATGAGAATATTAGGATTATTTGCCCTATTCAGAGTCCTTTATTCTTACTTTATATTAATGACTTTTCATCAGTTATAGAATTTAAATATATGTTAAGCTGCTGGATAAAATAACAACTCTTCTTCGGTGGTATTCTAGACCTTTTCATCCTAATGATAACTTGAAAATCATTGCAACAACACAAAAGACTTATACTGATTGCATCATTTTCATTTATGAATCTAAATTGAGCGGTTGAGGTGCCATTTTGCAACAACGCCTCTTAAATCCAGTCAAAATGGCGAATTTGAGGGGATAACCCCAACAAATTGCAAAAGAATGTATTCCACTGCAGTATGATATTAAGAATAATCCTTTAATTATATACTTAAAGAAGACACATTTTGATGTCCATAGTGTAGACCTAATTTGTAAAATAAACAACTAAGCATCCGCTGTGCCGGGCCGCTGTGTAGAAATTGAATTTCATATTTCCCTCTAAATATGCATCCCGAAACTTTCAAAGGCAGTGAATAGATTGACACATTTCCAAAATAATGTAATGAATTTTCTAATAAGACAATCGCTAACTTGCGTAGTATGCAAATTTAACTGCTTTTCACTACTTAAATTTTCCTAAACTTTTAGAATATAGTTAAGAGGATTATTCCTAACATTACTGCAGTAGAATAAATTATTTTGCAATTTTACTGGACTATCTTATCAAAGGGGCCCCTTTAATCATACATTTGTTAAGTAAATTAATCTCTTATGACAACAAGCTTAGCATTCTTTTCCACTTTCCCTATAGATACCATTCACTGTTCTCATTCCTTTTCAGCATGCGATACATGCCCGAAATTTCCCCCGCGCGGGAAAATATTATCTTAAGAGTCGCCCTGGAGATCCCGCTCATGCAGCATCCGGTGTTTACCATCCAGTTCCCTGCTCTTCCGCCGTTGTTTACCCCTTGCAAATTTGTTGGCTGCCGTTTTAGGAAGGAAATTTCGCCTCGTGTTTTCTTTCTTCACGGATGATGTCTCTGGAATAAACCTGTCGAGGAATTCCTTCGAAAAGAGGAGATGTATCGAAGATATGATGATACCAGTACATCACCGGTACAGCTAATCTGGGCATCTCTTTATCGTGCTTTTTGAGACTGTGTTGACGAGATGCCACTGGCATAAGGCCTATTGATAATTATCATCCGCCATTGCCAGTAGAAAGAAGAGCACATTCTGAGGCGCATCGTCAGATTCGGACAAGCAACCTGATGGATGGTTGACGATAATTATACTACTTGCTATCATAATGATGTAGGCCTATTTACATTTTAAGTTTGGGCTTTGTTTATATAGAGTACCAAAGAAGAAATTTCATAGATATTCCTTGGAAATTGTTGATAATCATTTTAAAAACTATCCGGCTAGGTTCTAATCAAAGTCATCATCATCTTCGGCGGCAGCAGCAGGTCTAATGTCGGATGAGACAATTTCGAAACACGCCTATGCCAGTCCATTGGCAAATAGTCATACAGATTGGCACAAACTCCTAACGCCCTTCTTTAACCATTACATATTGTCATCTAATACGTATTCCCGTTACAAACTTGTAAAGAAGAAATAAATGTATTATTGTATCAGATTAATTATCATTACACAAAATAGTTGATAACCAATGGGATGTCTGCAGAGTACGGGACATAATATGTCTTTTGTCAACAGGAGTAAATTTTCCACTTCCACTGTCACTCGACATCATTACAAAACTTAAAGATAAAGTTGAGTTCTGGTCATGCGATTGCATTGTGAAAGAAACATTGTGGAATCGATTAGAAAAGCTAGCAAATAAGTATTGGTGTGTACTGCAAGGTTCTCGAATAAACAAAATGATAAGAAATTTGGCAAAGTCTTGGTAAAGTTACAAGCACTGTACACAGAAAGATGTATATGGGACTACACGAATAATATTCGTGACGGATCGAGAAAAATTCGTCTCGATTTTTATGATGTGATATGCCATATTTAGAATACTAAGGCATTTGAAGAGCCATGCTTTTCAGGGAACATTTTTTATGTGATGTTCTTCCACACTTGCATGTTACAATTAATGATAACGCTCACAAATTATTTTTCAACCTTCTCTTTAAATAAGAATGTTAATGACACCATTCCGGACTCACAATAATATCAGCCATAACTATCATCATGATAATTATGCTGAAACGAACAGTCAATAACCAAAAAAATGGGTCGGTAACAGACAGTACCGATGAGCTATTTGCGTTTCACGTCGAGAAGTAACGTAATTGTTTGCTATGCTATCGACGAATTCGACGTTCACATACACTTATCTATACGACAATGTCTCGTATAGTTCATTAGTATTAACTGCAATCGTATTTATTTCCATTGTATTTCAAGAAGCCACTTGTATGCTTTTGGAGTTCAGGAAAAACTGTTTCATGGTCGAAGTTTATTGAAGTGCAGTCTCCTGTGACATTAAATTTACAGAAGACAGCTCTCATGATTTTATGCGCCGCACAATAACTTTAGAAGGGGAATCGGAGCTGGTCAAAGTGAGAAAATTGCCGAACTGCATGCATTAATTTTAATTGATTCCCTTAAAAATGCACCTTCATCCGATTAGTTGAAACGGCACATCTTCTCACGATAAAGCACCTACAAAATACGACTGTGACCTAGGAATTGGTATGATAATATCAATCCGTGTTGACGTTCCTATCTGACTGTGCGCTTCTCTCACAGAAAGCTCTACTTTTCAATGTTGCCATGGCAACTATTTGTTCCGTATATAATATCGTTGATTGCATTCATTTCTCTGTTTGACCCCATATTTTCGGACGTGACGAGTGGCGGTTTTACTTATTGAACCAAACTGTATCGTGTTCTTCTTCCTTTGTTCGAATCTATAAACAGCAGGAGGAGAAGGAGGTCCAAGAAATGAAGACGCAACGGAAGATAAAGATAAAGGGGAAGCAGAAAAAGGAGGAAAGAAGTGAAGAAGAAGAAGGAGAAAAGAAAATGAAGAAGAAAAAGAAGGAGAAGGAGAAGAAAAGAAAAGAAAGGAAGAAGAATCAGAAAAGGAAGAGAATGAAGGGGAAAAAGGGCGGACATCCCCTACCCCCTCTCTGTCGCTCTCTCTCTCTCTCTCTCTTTCTATGTCATTCTTTCTTCTTCACTCTATCTTATCCTTCAATATTTCTATCTCTCCCTCCGTGTCTATTTTTATCTCACAATTTTAGGACTGTTTTTCCCTACCACCTACCCCCCCCCCCCCACGCCCCTCCCCTTCCTCCCCCCTTGCACGTTTCATTCAACTCATTTCACTCCAGAACTCACTCGTTTCATCTATTTAAAATATAGCGTGCAAAGAGGATCGCCTTCCGAAATTAATTAACTACAAATAAAAAACGTTCATCCAGGGGACCCCTCAAGTACGTACATAAGTCGGGCCGAGTGAGTTTGCTAATACAAAGCAGGAAAGCAATTCCCACTTTACAGCGTCCTCTTTCTCTCCCCTCCTCGTTAAAATATTGATTGTTCACTCATTACCCGCCCAAAAGGAAGAAAAATTGATCGTCTTCGTTCTGACTACTTCCAGCGATTCTAATTTAATTTAGTTGTAATTGATAAATAAAAAGGTTGAGCAGACAGGGGCGTAGCCATGGGGATGTGTGTTGGAGAGGGTTTGTGCCCCCTCCCCGTCTTCTCCCCTTGGTGAAAAAGAAATTGTCTGCACCCCTGTGTAATAGATTGTAAAAGTAATCCTTATTCGTTCTTTAAAAAAGAATTATTCTGGAATATTGTCGGCTGACTTGTCCCCCCCCCCCCCTTAAAAAAAACCTGCGGACCGACATCTTTGTATCTACACTATGATCATGAATGTTGGTAGTAGACAGTATTGCATGGTTCTATTGATTAGCTGGCTGTAGATAGAGAACATAATGTGAAGATATATAAGGAGGGTCGACAGGAGAGTAAGGAGATAAACAAAGGGAAAGAAAACGAGGTAGAGGGAGGGGAGAGAAGATATTGTGGTTGTTGTGGTTATTTTACCTGACCGCTAAGAAAGCATAAATACTTGTTAATAGTAAGCAACCAGAGGAGTGACGGCTTTAGGTCCTCTCCGAAAGACCTATTGAGGATCGCCTTGGTTTCGAACCCGGGTCACCGGATTACAAGACCACTGCTCTACCAACTGAGCTATGAGTGGGGGGGGGGGAGAAATAAAGGAAGAGAGAGAGGGGGGGAGAGAGTGATGGTGATGTTAGTTATTCCTTTAATATTTTCCACGCAACACATGTGAATCGTGTAGACATTCATGGACCTGTCCTAACTTCTTCTTCTTCTTCTATGTGCCATATCCTAAGACGTTGGCGACCATGGAGTGCCACAACTCTCTATCCCATATTCTGTGAAGTAATTCATTCTCCCCGAGATCAATTCCACATTCAGAAATCCCACTCCTTAAGCTACTCATCCACAGAATCCTCCTTCTACCCCTACTTCTCCTCCCCTCGATTCTTCCAGTCAGTGCAAGATTTTCCAAACCATTCTTCCATTCTTCCTAACTACTCGACGTATAACTCGCTAAAATCTAATGATGTACACAAAAACATAAACATTCCGTCCATCTTATGCTAATCTGTAGATGAAAGTGATCTCATATTCCAAATCTAAATCACATTAGATTGCAGACGGATTCCATAACAGATAAAATACTCCCCCCCCCCCCATTCCCCCGAGGGCTATACACTGGATATCAATACGTTTATTGGAGACCCCCCCCCCTTTTCTTTCAGACAATCCTAGATCTGCCTTTGCATTAATGGCTACTCAATATGACTTGTATAAACAACGAACAACTAAGGAACGAGCCGAAATGCGAAATTGATAAATTTGATAAAATATCCACCATCATCATCCGATGTCATGAGGAATAAGATTTTCTGAATTTTCATAGAAAATAAGTAGAAATAATTTTGACTTGAAACAATTAAGGAAAGTCGAACATTGAAATCATCGAATTGAAAGAAAAGGAATAGAACAGAATTGATTGAAGAAGTGAATTGCATTGTTTTGTTGTGTTTCATGAATTGACTGAAGCGCGTACACACAATTCGAATGCTTTACAACGTAATTTTGACTTCAATAGAAATGTCATTTATATTAATATTATCCCTCGATTGATGAAATTAATGAAAACTGATGAAACCAAATGTTCACTCTTCATATAAGAAATAATTTGGAAAAAACCAACACAAAATGATGGGGGAATGGGTCCGTCGCGCCGCTTTTAAAATTGGCCGACAAGCTGGGGGGGGGGGGTAACACAAACCCTCATGCAGAGCCCCTAGGTTTCTAAGGCCTGAACCGTTAGAAACCTATACTCAACGTTCTCATTCTGCTGGGTTTACAGAAAAGATTGGAAAATGAGAATAGATGAGGTGGGGATCCCAAGGAGAGATTCATTTAATTTTGATTAATTTTGTGTTCAATTCATCCTCTTTCTATTACAGGTTGACGTCACCAACTGTACAGAGCGAGCCGAAGATGGCGACACAATATTACTTACATACAACGTAAGTACAGACGGTGTGCTACAAAAAAAAACACTTTCCTTTTACACTTTTGTTAGGGGATGAAGGACGAGAACCATTTGCTATTTATAAAAAAACATTTTATTTTCTGTTCAGAAATGTATCTATTATTATTGTTCATACTCGGTGGACTAGAAATGCTCTATACTACTAAGAACACACGTATTAATCAGCTATACGTAGTCGTAATATAATTTTGATCATTATTTGTTTCTTTGGGAAAGGGGCAAACAAGAAATACTGTATTAACTCTCACGAATGTGGTTCTATTACTATTATAGTGATATCCTCAAAATAAAGATTTGTGTGAGCCCGCGCGTGTGCATTTGTCTGGTGTTTATATGTTTATTCTCTTTCCGTCTTTCATTCATTCATTCATTATTTCTTTCTGATCAGTTTTCTAAACTGATTTGTACCAAAATACTATGTTTAGCTGTTTAAGGGGTTAGGCTCGACTAGCACATCTGCTATTATCTGGCCCCTTTTACCAACCAATATTTTCTCTTCTTGTATATGTAAATTATTGTATGAAATGTATTGTTGTTGGTAAATAAATCAAATCAAATCAAATCGAACTCATTTACATGATATATCCTGCTTCGTTGTTTCTCTCTTTGACTCTAAGCAAGAAGGTTATCCCCGATGAAATCATCACGACTTCTTTTCTTACCATGTCATTTTTTATTTTCTGATTTACTTTTATTTATTAGGGTACGTTTGAAAATGGCGTCTCGTTCGATGCAACCAAGCCGGGTGCCTCAATGAATCTGACCTTAGGTCCCTCACTCATTCAGGGATTCAACCTCGGACTCTATAATGCCTGTATCGGGTAAGAACCGGACGGTGACTATCTTTCGAATGTCGGGGTCCGTTAAATTTCACAATCTGATGTTAAATAAATTATGTTTTGGAGCAAGCTTCCGTGCCACAGTACATGTGCGTAGCTCATATACGCATTTTTATGCGCAGTGCATGTGATTTTTGATCGAATCAATTTTATTATTAATATTGATCATTCCAAAACATTATATATCAATTAAATGCACATTGAAATCGCATGACCGGAACCCAACTTTATCTTTAACGCAGCTAACCAAATCAGCGTTTGTTAAATATACTTGTTTGGTTCAGCTTACATCACAAAAGATCGCAAAGATTTACAGATCTGTTATACAAGAACAAAATGCACTTTGTCAATTCAAGAATAATATTACCAAAAGCGATGGCTTGATGTACTTCATGAATAGCTTGTATACCATTAAATTAAGAAAAATACAAAATTAATATAATCACCCGTGTGCCGTGGAATAATCTGTTGCTGAATAAATAGAGACTGACCACCTAACAAGTATTTGTGAATTGGTTTCACAATTTGTTGAAAGGATTTTTAATCTGCTCATGTGTAGATTTGATACGAACTTTAGTATAACATGCCATTCAGTGACTTTTTACTGATTTTTTTGCAGACAAACTCGACGGGTATTTGTCCCTTATCGTCTTGGATACGGTGAAGCCGGAGCAGGCGGAGTCATCCCACCTCGAACCGACATCATCTTCCTCGTCGTAGTACTCGATATCTTCAAACCGGACTACGTGGAGTTCAATTACGAGAACACGACCGAGCTCATAGACATAGACGACTTCGACGATGATACTGATAACGATGATAATGATACTGATATCGACCACGGGAAAGGGAAAGGCGACCGCGACGGCAAAGGACGAAATAATCACGTCAGGAGGCGTCCTCATCGTGGAAGACCTTTCTGGTGGTACGTGCAGTTCCTGGCCATTCCCGTCCTCATCATCCTACTCATCGTCGACGCCTATTATCTATACAAGATTTACTTTCCACACGGTCGGGTGAAGTTCTACAAAGTCAGGGACCATGAACCTAACGATATAGTCAACACTCTTTGAAATACATCCGTGTTTTCTTATCTTAAAGGGGTCCATGCTTGTCTTGGCTAGGCATCTACAGCCTTTAACTCTATGTGCTCGTCAAGAACTGCCTCCACAGTGCATCAATCACGGTGCCGTTGTCCTGACTTTTTTTCTTGATTTAAAGTGGCTATAACTTATACCCAACGGCGCAATAGAGAGTCTATTCAATCCTCAAGTCTGATGTCTACAGGGTCCCTTTAAAATCATGTGATTGCCATGTCTCTCGAAGCGTGCACCTTTGCTGCAAGTACTGCCATTTAAATCGGATACATTCATGTAGCTACCTACTGAATTTACTAATGCTATGTGGCATCGTGATGCACGCGTGGTACGGTGGTTCATACATCGGACATTCCAGTCAAGAGGTTCAGAGTTCTGCATCCCTGCTTGGTGCCCATGTTGTCCTTAAAAAGGGAAGTTTACCAACAGGGCAGTTTACAAGCAGGACTGCTTAAAAATACTTACCATGCACTGTGCAATGAGAATGACTAGAGCAAATACTGTAGGTGTGGCAAATCTATGGCAAATCTATCGCAGATCCATGGCTGCCGTTTCGGAATCTGCTTTGCGTTCCTCATGCTCTTGGCCAACGAGTTTTGATCTATTTTCATTGGCTATTAAAGTAAACCATGAAAGCCATCAAGTCAGCCACATGTCCGTCAAAGTGGAGAATTTTTCTTTCTTTTCCATAGCACATCTATTTAGTGAATTATTTGATAAAAAATTGTTATCGTCTTGAAATTCAAGTACATTTCACGCTGCATTTTTTTAGAGACTGAGAAACCGGTAGAGAATGACTAACTACCACCAATTGGTTTGTAATCACTCGCCCTTTTATATTTTTCTTGCTACTTGCTGACAGGTTCAGGTGGGGTAACGAAAAATAATTTTCCAGTGTGTATGTGGAGTGTGGGTGTGTGTTAAGTGTCATGACAGAGTGGATGGGACGATGGGTGATTTTTGTATATTTTTTAGCATTATTTCTTGATGATTATTTTTTTTAATGAAAACCTTAAAGGTAATGTCATTTTTTGTTTGTTATGGGCGTTTCAATATTATAAAAGCATGAAGAAGTAATTGAATAATACTGATTTTGAAATTTGAGCTTCTAAAAGCAATGCCGAAAAGCTGTAAACGGAGCACAACTGTTCGGTCGACCTGCATGGCGGAATGGAAAAACTTGCTTTCTTTTTGGATGATAATAATTATAAAGATATTTCCTAATTATTGAATTCATCTTGCTGCTGTTTTAAATTTATTTTACTATCATGCACTAGATATGACAACACTTTCTACCTTTTTCAAAAATTAATGACATTACCTTACAGGTAACTTTGTTTGTAAATAAAACATTTTTGTGAAGTATTTGACAGTTTTTGCTGTGTGTACAGTATCTCACCTTGATATTTTAGGGAATTTAAGCACATTCGTATTTAGGCCAGTTATTCTAGGGTAAAAAAGAGATAAGGTTTACCGTTACTATTGCTGCAGTTGATATATCACGTTATGATGTCATATGTGAAAATTCGTGCTTTAATCTTTAGAATTCATCTTTTTTCTAAGTCTGAACGTAAATAGTTATAAACTGCATATTGAAAACATTGCGATGTACACTATTCTCGTATTAATGATTTAGATTTCTTAGAAACATTTTATACTTGATATACTGTTGGCATAATCTTTAGTCTTTTGCAGGCGTGGCCTATGTACACGTAAGGAGAAGAAGATAACAAGAAAGGAACAAAAATCCGTTCTAAGTCCATGCAACAAAGACAAAAAGGGTACGTTGTAATACGAAACATGCTTAACAACGAAATGACTATTTATCTTTATTTACGTAGAAAATGTCTAAGTTCACGAATAATAAAATGCAATGAAAGAGAAGGTGACGAAGAGTGACAATATTGGTGAAAATCGATACCTAAAACAAAAAGCAAACGAATGACCATCAAGAGAAAAATATTAATCATGGCTTCGTACATGTAAATAGTAGTGCGGTTTAGATTGTTTTTTTATCACGTGATTTATTTAAAGCTAATCGATTTACTGGATCCTGTTTTAAGCGTTTTTTACTCTAAATTTTTGATGAAATTGAGCGGTAGTGTGCCTAGTATGCTGATTATAAACAAGATGTGTGGTGTAAGTGTGCTTTTATACCTCTAAACTTTGAAGTTGGTGTTCTCAGTAGTGTATATACTTAAGTTTGGAATATGAAATGTTTTCTATTCCGTATTATATTGTACATGTCGGTAGTATTTTTGTTTGTAATCGGTCAATGACCATAGCATTATAATCTTGATATGTGAGAGCCAATTAGCGTAAAGATTCTAATCATACTTTCCGAAAACACCTGTGACCCTTCAACGTTTGAAATATTGGGCACAAACAATGCAGATTATCACAAAGAGCACTTTTTCTGCTTCAAATCAATTTAGGAAATGTCGTACCCGACGTGGTCATACTTCGTCTAATACCTGTATCCTTCTTCACCAAATATTAGACATAGCATTACTAATTAGGAGAAGTAAATGTGAGTAGGATACATCAAGTATCATCATAATAGGTACTGTAACAGATACACCCTGTATGCGTGGTACGTAAGTGGCGCTTTTCCATTTCTTACATTTGCGATGATTGGGGTATTCCACTAGCGTATACATTTCATTGTAATGATGACAACAATGGTGTAATGATGCTGACGATAGTACCAATAATAAGAAGAAAAACAATAGAACAGAAGAATAGTTATAATCATAATAATAGTGATTAGGTCATATATATGTATATATATATATATATATATATATATATATATCTGTCTGTATGTGTGTATATATATACACACGTACACGTAATATTTAAAACAAAATCATAAAAAGATCATATTCATTGGTGAGGCATTTATATAAAGAAGATAAAAAGATGATTTAAATTTCTTAAGTTGCCCTGTTACAAACGTTGGTTGATTTAATACGTGAATACTTCGATATGAAATGTCATACTGTGGAAGGTTCGTTTTCCTGGTTAAAGGAAAATGAAACCAAACATACTTTAGCTGATAGCCTCATTAAAAATCATGAGCCAGTCAAAAATATCTTGAAATTTTTCTGTTTAATTTCTTAGCAACTACTCTGACATAATTATTTCAATCAATATGGCAGCTCCCATGTGGGAAATGGCCAGCAAGAACACTGCAAACTTTAGAGAGATTGATTCCCTTTCTAAGTAGTCAAATAGGAGTAATTTCAAGATGTTTTTTTCTGGCTCACAATTTCATTGGCTTACATAAGGTTTTCTGAGCACTAAAGTTTGTTGGATTTCATATTCCTCTACAAATTTGTAATAAAAGTCAGTCAGCAATGAATTTAGACTATAATCTGCTTTTATTTTGTTTTTATTATTTAACATGGATGAATGGAAATCATTATCATAATACGGATTACAGATTTACTAAATTATTGACGGACCGGTTCGTATAATTGTTGGCATATTATGAATGGTGGTGGTTATGTTACCTGACTGCTAAGAAAGCATAAATGCTTGTAAGTAAGCAACCAGACGGTCGACGGCTTTAGGTACTCTCCGAGGGACCCGGTAATGAGGATTAATGCCTTACCAAAGGGCACTAGCGCATCGCCTTGGTTTCGAACCCGGGTCACCGGATTACGAGACCACTGCTCTACCGACTGAGCTATCGCGCCTCCCCTTATCAAGTAACTCGTGAAATAACCACTAAATTTGAAACGTGAATAATTCATATCTGAACATTTCAGGACAACCATTCTCAATAGAGGGATCTTGGTCTCCTCTTCCCATCCCTTCCATTGAAAAAAAAGAAAAATTTGCCTTTCATACCCGTTGCGCACGATGCGTCAGTTTGATTGCGTCAATACCTGCGTTAATTAGCCCTGTGAACAAAGATTAATGACGCTCCAGGTGCAACGGGCATAGTGATCACCATATAAACACTCATTCATTTAAATCAGGGTAGTTCGTTCACAGATTTCCAAGCAAAACAAGATACAAGCAGTTCAAGGACTTTGATCTCAAGCAAACATACAGCAAGATCCATATTCATAGTTGAGACGAACCATTTTATGCGTGTCAGGACAATTAGGCCCCCAAAACAGATTTTGTATTGCCCTTTAGGTGCAAAAAAATGGGTCGGTCGGTCGGAAGTCTCTTTCTTTTTTTTATACTCTTTTTCCTTTTTTTCTCCATCAACGGGCTGATATATCTTAGGTTTGAATGCATATTTTTTTTATTTTGTTCCCCTCTTCGGGCTGATATTTCTCAGTTTTGAATTCTTTAATACATATTTTCTTATTCATTAAACATTATTTTGTTTCCTAAAAAAAAGGTAAAAAAAAAAACTTAAAAAAAAAGCTGACCGTAGATTTCAAGATATTCGGTTCGGCTGCAAAGGGCAATACAACATCTTTTTTTAACGCCTTACCTCCGAGGACAATCACCCCCCCCCCCGGAAAATTACACCCGAGGACAATTACCCCCCCCCCCCCTCCCGAAAATTACACCCTTGCTGACAATCATTTGGTTTTAATTTTTTTCTTCGCGGGGTGATTGTCCTCGAGAGGACGGGGAGGGGTAATTGTCCTAGGGGGTAGTATTCCGGGGGTTCATTGTCCTCGTGGGTGGTTCCCTAAAAAAGGGGGGCTTGAAAATTTTGCGTATATTATACTTTTTAATGTTTTGTCCGAAAATTACACATTCTCAAATTTACAGTCAGGCAAAATATATGCTTATTTAGAAGCCTTTATGTCAGCGCCTGCAGAACGGCTGGGCTCGAGGGCCCGAGCCCCCCCCCCCCCCCCCCCCCCACTTAAAAAAAAAGTAAGTTAAAAGAGAACAAGAGAGAAAGAGAAGAAAAAAAAAGAATGATTGACCTGCCAGTGTCACAAATGAGGTATCAAAATAAGCTCATCTGACCGTAAATAAATGCATCAAACCCCTAAACATCCAGGGGCTCTGCCCCCCTGGACCCCACCAGCTAGGGGCCCTCAGACGGGCCCCTGAATGCTCATCTGACCATCAATTAAATGCCTTAAATGCCTAAAACGCCAATTAGTGACTTGCCAGTTTCACAAAATAAGGTATCTATAAACTATATGCTTATCTGACTGTAATTTAATGCCTAAAACCCTTGAGCTTTCGGGGGCCGCCCCTGGACCCCGCGCCCTCAAATGTTTTGCTCATTACGCCACTGCCCCTGAAAGGTGAACCCTCCTGCCTCCTGAAATGTTTGAGAGAGAGATTTGGAAAGGAATATACAAAGACAAAAACTACAAAGGAATATAAGAGGGAGGGGTGGATAGAGAGAGAAAGAGAGAGAGAAAACTTAAAAAGGAGAAATATATTTCGACAGAATTATCAAAGAAATAATCAGACTTTGTAAAAGTTACAATGTTCTGTATATATATTTTTAATACCAACATAATGGCGAACTAGCAGTGCATGCTCACCAATGAACGTTAATGGCGGTATGCCAGTTGAGATCGCCATGACATGATTAGCACGCTAACATTTAGCATCCCACTTCACAACCATCAGAACATCCCTGTGTCGCACTGCACGCATTTCATCTATATACAGCACATTTGACGGAAGCGCCTCTAGC
Organism: Strongylocentrotus droebachiensis; assembly: GCA_035222895.1. Classification (NCBI taxonomy): domain Eukaryota; kingdom Metazoa; phylum Echinodermata; class Echinoidea; order Camarodonta; family Strongylocentrotidae; genus Strongylocentrotus; species Strongylocentrotus droebachiensis. The sequence goes on from JAVYIG010007850.1 coordinate 23,368, forward strand.
ACAAGTAGTCAGAGCCTTTAATGCAGCAGAGAAGCACATGTGGAACCCGAGCTGTAGGCCTGGTAAGATATTTGCTAATATTTCGTTATTTTTACCTTCGATTTTAAATTTTCGTAGGCAATTAGGAGTAGTCTAGAAGTGGCATAAAAATTCATCGAGGCCAGTGCACTGTCCAATATTGGTCGGGTGTGTATATGAAGGTGTGATTTCGGACACATTTTAGAGTGTGGTATTAATATCATAACAAATATTACCATGACCAAGCCTTTAAAGGTACTATAGATGTTGGATTCGCCTGAACGTTTTGTTTACTTTATCACGCTACAGCGGTTCAGTGAGTAGTGGTTGGACTGCTCCATTACAGTAAATAGGGGTGTTTGGTGTAATTACTATTGAATGCCCGATCCCTCGCTTCGTCTAGCACACACGTTCGTGTATATGTCCCGGGTATATGATATGTTGTATTCATACATTGCACATGTTTACAGGCTCACAATCACTTCACTCACAAACATTACAAGCACAAATTTACACGTCAATACACGTAGGCCTACAGCATGCACCCACAGTCATAATTCCTGCACTGAGTCATTGTAGTGTAAGTGTAGATACACACATCGCGATCGACAGTACGGGACGTGAGAATGGAAACATGATTGACTGCGGAGCATGGCGAAGAAAAAGCTCTATTTTGTTCCTTTGTATAACTCTTATTTATAAGTAATACTTGACTTAATGAAGCTTAAAACATTATTGAACTAATATATTAACTGTAGGATTCATATAATGCTCAAAAATTAAAGAAATCATACGCTTTTCCAATGATTTCGGTCTTGCCTATTGGCTTAAATCGCAAGTTACTGTCGTCTCCTTGCGTGGGATTGAAGGGCTATATGGTGCTGCCCCTCACACCAATAATGGAATCTCCCATTACGTCATGGCTAGTTTTCGATTTATCAGAGCTTTTCGTAAATTGGTGAAAACTTTGGAAACAAATAAAAGAGGCAGAGAGGTTATTGGACCAATGACAATGATTTTGACATCAGCTTTTAGCTTAAGATTTGATGTCTCCAGATCTGCTCGCCCCAATTTGATACGTAGGCGCATTCACATGTTATAGCCGTTTGAGCATGACCGTGCACACTTTTCAACACAAAATTGGGGCATGTGCCATAGACTTCTGTCTTCGAGAATGAATGCGTAACAACATTCAAGAACAAAAGGGGGAGGGGTTAAAAGGTCCCCAGAAATAATTTCTACTTCACAAAATAGCAGAAATTCTCCCCTTTCAAATGCGACTCGCCCCAATTTTTAACGTTAATGGTAACTTAAGATATGGTCGAATTGATGCAACAATGTCATATTTCGTAGTAGTAATACTTGTACGTGTTTCAGCGACGTGAGACATAATGCATGGTCGTACAGAGGATTTGTTTATGTTGGGGGCCGGGGTAAAATGCAATGAATTATTGAAATGTATTGCATTTTCTTTGGGTTTTTTTTTTATTTGTGGGAACTGCACCCTACCCTAGCCCGCGCTGCGTACAGTCATGGTTCAGTGGCCAAGCAATGGCTTCGTAACTGTGAGGCCCCAGGATCAAATCCGTGTCGATGTGCCATATTAATTAAAGTGCCCTTAATTTGTGGGGCATTAATCCTCATTACTGTCATTTATGACTTAAGGGCGTAGGTCCCCCAGTTGATAAGCATAGTAGCATACACATGCTTTAGCAGTCACGCAAAACAAACACTGGCAAATTATTATTCAATAAAATCTGAGAAAGTATACTATTATCTAGATCTATTAGGAATAAATCGTTGTCAAAATAATTCCATAAATTGGGGTAAAAAAAAAATATTCCAACTATATGAGCGACAGTGTATTATTAAATTATACAGATGATTTTTTTACACTTAAAATTTATTAGGCTGGGAGCTATATGTACTTGGTGTAAAAGACAGAATTATTTCATTTGAAGATACAGAGTTGTAAAAGAGGTTGTATGCTATATGCACCTATATTTGTTCGACTTGACAATTTATTGTTTTATATATTTATTGAATTTAGGTTGAACCACTGGCTACCAGACATGTGCATGGTCTCAACTTGATGGACAGTCACCCTTTTGGTTTATTTCGTAGTAGAGGTCGGGACTCCTAATATATACCAACGTTCTACGCCCAATCATGACTCCGTATGTGATTCTATCGTTGTTGCTTGTGCTATATCACTCGGCTGTAGCTCAGCAGAATTCGACAGCCTGTGACGTGCACTGTTCCTACGAGGAAGACTTGCAGGAGACCAACTGTAATTCGAGACAACTCGAATCTATACCTACTGAATGTAGTCAATCTACATATTTGTCACTTAGTAATAATCAGATCGCTGACATCGAACCTGGAATATTCAGAGAAAATTTCCTTCATTTGGAGAGACTCATTCTGTCTCATAACGACATTTATCAAGTAAGTATATTGCAAAAGGCACTGAGTAATTCAGAATAGAGAGAAAATAATTGCAAGATTAACAGACTAAGGATATGAGCATAGTTCAGTGCACATTTTATAGTATATTTGTATTGATACAACCAAGTTTTGGTTGTCTGCAATGCTCCAAATCAATATTTTGAGAAAAGCAAGCAATAATAGACAATCTTGCAATTTGATGATACATTTTCTATAACAAATGTGGACGGTTTCTCTGAAAATATTCATTCCATGTTGTGGTCAAAAGGAGGTCATTGCAAGTATTAAGATTAAAGTCACTATGTAAGATTTTGTCTTAAAAAATAAATAGGAAAAACGTCCCTGAAGGTTTCCCAAAATTATAAAAACTATTCATTCTCAATTAGAATTCTACTCATGGTAATTATCATAACTGTAGATGAAAAATTTCAAATAAATTCTTTTTTGATTTCTATAGCCGTTTGGATTATTTTTTTACATCGAACATTAACAAAAACCATATACATGTATATGTTTACTGTTTAATGTAGGCCTATCTCTATACAACAAGATAAGCATAAGACTAAAGAAATATCCATGGCAAGCAATTTGTGACATTAAAGATCAAACGGCATGATTAAACTAGTCCATGAAAGGTCCGAGACATTAAAGAGAATATCTAAACAAGGAAAATTGACACATTTAAATATTTTATAATTTCACATACCTTGTCATGACCTTGTTATGACATGTCGTTATACTATTAGTAGTATATCTTGTGTTTCTCTTATTTTTCAGATCAATGCAAACACATTCAATGGTGCATATCAACTAGAAGTCATCGACCTAACCTACAACCATATACATACCTTCAATCGGGATGCACTAAATGGCACATTGAACCTTATTTCCATCTACCTAGGAAAGAATAACCTCAGTTCCATAGAGGAGGGGACCTTTCAAATAGCACCGACACTAAAGATCATCGACCTCTCCTCAAACTACCTGACTTATCTCAGTCCTGCTGTATTCCAAGATTTAAAGAGCATTAAACTTGTATATCTTAGCAATAACAAACTTGTTGATCTTTCTGAAGACATCTTCAAGGACCAGTCATCCTTGATCTACTTAGACCTAGCCAACAATTTGTTATCCAGCCTAAAACGTGATATATTCAAAAATTTGGTAAAAATAAATATACTTGATCTTGATGCTAACAGATTAACGGCTATTACTTTCACTCTTCCAACTATTTCATCTTTAAAGTTGCGTGACAATGAACTAAAATATCTCGGTAATGCTTCGATAGAAAACTGGACCAGCCGTATTGGGAATCTTTATCTAGAAGGCAACCCGTGGGCATGTAATTGTTCTTTTGAGCCTTTTCGTTCGTTCAGGCTCAGAGTGTCACCATACTGCGACATACGTGATACTCCGGTCTGTGCCAGTCCTCTAGCCCTTGTTAACCAGTCATTAAAAAATGTCAATCAGACATGTCCTCTTCAAAACAGTTTGACAACCGAAGTTACTAATGTAGTTGGAAGAAATGGCCATATCAGTGAACATTCGCGCTATTCCTTCTTTGCTTTGCTATTGTCTCTAGGCATAGCATTCTACTACTTATGGTGATTATCTACAGAGGATGTAGGCATGGCCCAACTATTCAACATTCGTACAATAATCAAATCACAGTTATAGGACATTGGACAAAAAGGCCCTGTGATAGGACTCCAAGTAAGTGTCCATCACAAAACCCACCAGCACCTCCGATCAAGAACATTGATAAAGGTGGAGATGGAATTGAAATAGAAAGAAATGGGTGTAAAAAAAAATTGGGTGATGGTTTTGGTTCCATCCCAGTTGACAGGTAGCTCACTCTTATGAAGTCAGGAAGCTACCCGTATCTCAAATCATCTATTAAAATCGTTTTGACGCCATTTACATTGATGTATATAATATGTTTTAAAAAGTCCAGGGTATTTGTTCATTTGTTGTCCCATTAGGCACACAACAAAAATTATTTGGTTGTCCTCGATTGCTTTTCTGGAGTAGGAGCGGGCGGGCGGATTTTTTTTGTTTGTGGGGGGGGGGGGTCTTTTTTTTGGTCTTTAGTTTTATTTTTCCCCATTTTTGTTTCATTAAAAATTTAAAAAATCATTCGGATGTCAAGCATTTAAACAAACGAAGTCAATAAACGACTTTAATATGGTAAAGGACTAGTTTAATATCATATTTTATAACATAATGTAGGCCTACAATGAACATGAAGACTTTAAACTACAGCACCTTTTTAAAATGAGTTTTAGAAATGCTCAAAACCTGATTTGAATGAACGGCATTTTAACATAGAAAAATAAAAATGGCAAGTTAATAAATACAGAATTGCGTACTGAAAAGACCAAAATAGCAACGGGACGCATTTTGATATATTATATATTGAAAACAGTTTATTTTTTTTATCTTTTATTTTTACTTTTTAAATCATATTTCAACTTGAGGTGCACTTGGCAGAGGCTCGGTTTCTTTTTTCCGGTTTTGATGAAAACATTCCTCAAGGCTGTACGGTTCTCCTCTCTTTCTATTTTTCTTGTTCTACTCTGCCCTTCTCTACCACAGAAGGTTTTTAATGTTTGTAATATTTGTAATATATTTGAATTTCGATGTAATATTTGTAATATATTTAGATTTTGATGTAGGCCTAATATTTGTAATATATTTAGATTTTGATGTAATGTTTTTAATATATTTAGATTTTTATGTAATATTTGATTTTCATTTTGTTTCATTATGCATGATTTATAGTCGTACGTTTTAGTCATTCATATCTTATCGTTTATTGTGTTGTATATTGACTTTATAAATTGAATAATTTCAGCTTCTCAGCTGCATGTCCTTTTATTTCAATAAACCGAATCAAATCAAATCAAATCAAATCAAATTTAGTTCTCTACAGAAAGTGTAATACAAGTGCACTTCAGTCAGACATTGACATAAACTGGACCAATAATACCAGACGTGTCTGTTGACTCTGACGGATGTTATATTGTAATACCTTTCTTACGTACATGTAGTTTCAAGATTGCTATAACATAAGATTTTGAATACATATGTATTTTTGATCAAAGTCATTATGTGATGAAGAATTTCCCAGAGAAAATATAAATTAAAAGGGCTAAAATAATAATAAGCAAATGCTGTCGATTAATACAAGAAAGCGTGATTTTCACAAGTAATTACAGGACTATATCTCTGAAAAACCAATCGTCAATCGGGACAAGCATTCCACATTATGTGGTTTGACTCAGTAACTTTTGATTCAGATCTTGAAAAATATACCAGATGTATGAATATATTATTTTATAAATGCCAAAACTTATTGTGTCCATTTGTGTTGCATAACCATATTTTTTTGACGTTAGGAATTTTAAAAAGGAAAATTAGCTTTGAAATCATCAAATTGACAACACTTTTATCGAAAGGTTCCAAATCATTATTTTTTTAATCGAAATTGGCATATTTTAATGTTTTCCAAAATAATTGATGTTTTCAGAGACATTGGTTTTTTGTAGAACAACGTAAGAAACGTAATATTGTTGCCAATGTAAAGAACAGTATGTGATCAATTTAGCCCTAAAAATCCCTGTTTTAACGAGTTAAATAGGAGGTAAGAAGGAACGTGAAGTCTGGGATATGACTGAGTAATGATAAAGAAATTAATTGGGGAGATTTAAAACGGAGTGAAGCAGAACAAAGTGTAATGATTTTTTGCCTGTGTGCATACCTGCATGTAAACTAAAATTGAGAGGCTTCCTTACACAACCCAGTACTCAGATGGAAACAAAACACTGTTGCACAATAAATAGGCTGAAACTTTGAGAAAAAAAAGTTAAGCCTAGAAAGTTGCGATCAGTTTTGTAAATAAATTAGTATTTTATTTTGTTTACATTTGCGTTTTATCATTCATCACTTGACTACCTTTTTAAGGAAAGTACTTTTACTTAGTGTTTTGTATACTGGTCACACTCTTAATAAGAGTAATGTTGCTGAAAGAAAACAAACATGTCAAAGGGTCTCATGATTATGAAAAATACAGGGTTTTATTATATTGTACATAAACTCAGCAAAACAAAATAAAGTGGACACTTTTTAATGATCACTTTTCATAAGTAAAAAAAAAAATTCATTCTGTACCAACATTATTACAGTTCAGGCTTTGAACTCTGACGCTTGGATAGGCACATTCATTTAACCGTTAGAACGTCTTAATAAGAAAATTACAAAAATATAGCAATGAGTCACTCAAATGTTGATGAATAGGTGCATCCGTAAGATATTCCTGTTCAACAATAAAAACTAAGAATGAGTAACAATGATGAGGATTAAGCTCAGGAGGTCAACCGTAGTCTCGGGACTGCATGGTTTTGACAAGCATGGTCAACATGCCTCTTCTTTTGTGTTTCTCTTGATTTCTTTTTTCATGGCAAGATGGAAATGCTCATCAAAATGGGAGTGGCAAATGCCCCATTTTTTCCTTTTTCTTTCAGATACTCGCTTATTGTTAAATGACTTTGCAAACTCATGCTCCAACTGCATAATCTTGAATAGGATCAATTGGTGTTATATAATTAAAGATAAATCTATATTCAATGTTTATTTGAAAAGTCGTAATTATAAATCATTTCCATTTTCTTCTGTTTTGCATTTTGAGTGTATATAATTCTATTTGTGTTTATATATACATTTTTTCTGCCATATGTTTATGTCCTATACTACAATGGATTTTGATATCAATATCCATTGTCAAAATAAAGATTATTGAAAATTCTTCCGCTGCATCATTATTGAAATGCAAACTTTATGACCTTTTGCAACTAATAAACTCATTTAGAATTCAAACATTACAAAGTGAAACCGATTTTATTTCTTGTTTTTATTTCTTCATTTTGATTTCACTTAAGTTCCAATAACACATTGACTTAATATTTAGTACAAAAACATGTACCTGCACACACACCCACCCACCCACGCACACACACACACATACACATAAATATCTCTTTAAAAAATAAAGGACCTTCCTTTATGAATTAAACATAAAACTGTACATACATGTTGTTTCAAACAAAACTGTTAGCAATTTTGAAATCTCGATACTATCCTAGTTTGTATCTGTCTACGTTGGAGGGGAGGGTGTGGGCGATGTGGGAAATAATGTATGCGTGGAGAGCATTGTTCGTGTGCTTTCCTCTACCTATATTGAACTGAATTGAATAAGTTATTCGTTTTGTTTTTTAACCGACAGCTTCAAACATTTATATTAACAGTCAGGAAAGCTTTTTTAATTTTTTTTAATCACATGTTATCATATACATTTCCGGGGTGTGTGAAAGTTATAAATACAATCATGTTTATAGCTTCGATAAAAGAGGTGATCACTGAATTTGTTAAAATCGTAAGAGACAGAGCAAGATTTGTCGTATTTGATATTGAAACTTTCATTGTACTACAGATAATAACAATGAAATTTTATAATAGTATCACATTTTTGTTTGTAATTAGCTTTAATAAATTTAACATTCAATTTTTTATTTTTTATTCTATGTACCCAAACAGTGTTCTTCATATGTTCGAAAGTAGCAGACCCGATAAGCATTCATGCTATTTTATGTTTGCTTTATACTTCTATGTTATTGTATAAAACTGTTATTACTTTTTGTTGTATGATTTAATATTGGATGAAAATGTTCAAGTTCAAGTTCAAAAATAATAATAGTAGCTATAATTGCACACGTATCCACCCCAGGGTATACCCAAGACCATCCGTCGAAGTAGTTATATACCCTGGTAACCCTGGCTTCAGCCCATCAGGCGCTCAAAGCATTCAGGGAATAAATTCCTACCAGGTACCCATTCACTGGGTGGAGAGTGGCGGGACTCAAACTAAGAAGCATGTGATCCACATTGCGATGACATATCCACTAGACCATGATCAGAATCAAAGTATTTAATTATGTTATTATAAGTTACAAGTTCAACCAATCTTATACGGATACGGATTTCGACGCGGCTCTTCAAACCAACGACCACAAAATGAACTCCCTCATTCATGAAAACACGTTTGTGGACTTTGAACGGTGTGTCTGGCCTGAATACATGACGCATATTACATCGATAGCTCCACCCCCCCCCCCCCCCCTTCTGCCTTGCCCTGCTTTTTTTCCTGCTCATAATCATTGGAGATAATAATATTTGTATCCTCTTCCCGTTGATTTTCATTGCTTTTCTTAAATTCCTTTCTATCTTTAGAAAGATAATGACTGCCTCTACCACGAGGCTTCCGAATCACCGTCCCTGCTTCTTCAGAGTACTCACACTTTTAATTGTTGGCCGACATGCAGGGGCGTACGCAGGGGGGGGGGGGGGGGGGGGGTTTTGGGGGTTCAAACCCCCCCCTTTGGTATTTTAATGTATGTAAACCCCCCTAAAAAAACCTAAAACCCCCCCCCTTTGGTTTTTTTTTTTTTTTTTTTTCCCCTCCCACTCCCCATATTATAAAAAAAAAAAAAAAAAAAAAAAATTATCACCACGGCTAACCTAAATAAGGTGACCTTACCCCCCCCCCCAACGTCGAAAAATGTCAAATTTTGAAATTTTGAGACCAAAAAAAAAAAAAAAAGTGTCCGCTTCCCCCCCCCCCCGATAACTATTTTCAACTCATCATAGCCTAAATAAGTATTTATTTTTAACTATGTGGCGTAGCGTGGGTCCAGGCAATTGAGGGCTGGCAACTGCATCATCGGGGGGGGGGGCGACGGTTGATGTATACGAATAAGGAAAAATAAAGACCTACGCCGAGGGGAGTTGTGGGATGGGTCATACCATCTTCTTTACTAAAAATTACCTTACCCTTTTCTTCTCCCTCGATCTCCTATCTCCCTCTCTCTATCTCTCTTTATTTATTTTCTTCTTCTTCTTAAGGGGCCCCTAGGTCGCTGTGTATAGCTGTACAATTGTTTTGATGAAAGTACTTGTTAATATCATGGAATCATTGGTAAGCTTATTATTTTTAGTAATCAATAATTATTAAAGCATGAGTTTATAGATGTAAACCTAATATTGGCAGGGCAGCTATTGACTTTCATGAAGAGCAGAAACGCTTAAAAAAATATAGTCCTTCTTTTTTTTAAATATATACTTGTGTTCCTGGACCTTGGCTTCAACTGGGGGTCAATACATCTGGGACTATTTTTGTTTTTCTACATTTGTTGAAAATGCCCATAATTTATGAGATTTACCTTAGAAAATAATTCGTTTTCTTGTTCGGAAATTTGCTATGGAGGGGGGGGGGGCTACCCAACTCACCCCCGGCCCCTACAAATATGTGCTCACAGTGTTTTGTTTATGCGGTTACCTTTAAATACGTACAACATCAAATCAACCAATGAATGATCAGATTATGATTCAACCAATAGCGATTGATGATATTGTATGTATACAAAAGGCGAGGGAGATTTGAATTCATTTCAAACTGGTACGAGCTACGATTACAAACTCAACATGGCCTCCGTTAAAACTAAAAATTCTAGAATGCCGTTGGACAAATCTAGTACTATATTTCTTACCATCTTGCTCATGTACCTCTGTCAGTCCGTTGAAACTCAACGCTCTTCGCCTTGTCATAGGAAATGTTCGTACGTCGAAGCTTTTCAGCAGGCCAACTGTGAATACAGATCATTGGATACTATACCCATCGAATGCAATGCTGCTTCGTATTTATCTCTCCGTTACAATCACATCACCATAATCGAACCTGAGATTTTCAGAGGCTTTCCATTCCTGAAGTACCTTTTGTTGTCTAACAACAACATATCACACGTAAGTACCGCCTTGCAATATTAGTACCAGTATCAATATAAATATATATATACATATATATATATATATATATATGTTGTTAGTAGTTAGAGCAATATAAGGGAATGTATCTATAGAGATTAAGATTTCTTGAAGAGACTCCACTTGAAGAAGGGAGAGAGGGGGAGGGGAGAATAAGGCAGAGCAAAAGAGAAGGAGAGATAGAGAAAATATCAATGAACCCGTAGTGTATAGAGTTCAATTGAAAATATGGAGTGTATTTTGGTTTTCTCTTCATAGAGTTCAGGAGAAAAATTTGAGTTTTTGGGGTATTGTCTTCATAATCTACCGAGGGCCTGGAAAGGTGATCGAAAGAAAAACAAATATTTGATACGTAGACTTGTAAACTCAAGTCCAAGGTTGAAATATCATTATCATGTATATGATCCATAGACCTGCATGTATGTTCTCACTATTTGCTATTTTGTTGTATGGAAACCCGTTGAGACTGGTGGGGAAAACACAGTTGTAGTCTAATTCAACATTACCATAAGTTACTCCGAACGCAAAGGATGTCAAGCGTATACATCGGCACTATAATTATACACAGCTTTTTATTTGTGTTCAAATGCTGTACGACCAATGAAATGGAAACTGAAATTGATAACGGCCGTTGAAATGCAAACACAATGGACGGGAATCCCCCTCATATCAGTTATACTGTGCACATTGTGACGACACAGGTATGACTGGTACAGCTGCTAGTACATGTATAATTCATCTCATATTTTAGTCTCTGTGGTTCGTTGTGCCCATTCTGTTCCCTTCAAAATAGGCCGACATGGGGTAATTTATCCTGCAGATGAACATTAATGTCTCATTCAAATAGAGATCCATCTCATAATTTTATTAAGTAATTTATTGCATGTAGAATGGGTGTAAAATGACAACAGGATATTTTTTTGGTGAAAAGGGCTTTTATTGCACATTGATGGGGTAACACTTTTGCACAATGGGCACCTTTTTCATATAAGTTCAGATGAAGTAAAGTTTGACTGATCACAATTAGAATAATTACACATCATTCTCTAACCCAGTGGCTTCATTAGGTCTTTACATTGATTTAGGAAATCGCCTTTGATTACCAAATGGGCACCTAAAACATATTTTAATAATGTTATGTTACTTTACATAATTAGGTGACGTCTACCTCAAATGGTAATGTTAAAACTCCAAAAGTGGGCTTCACTTCCTAGCCCCCCCCCCCCCTCCCCACTTGAAATTGTTCATAGGGTTGTATTAAGGTAAACAGAATATATTTGTTAGGTTGCAGATTATTTTCTCTCTAAAACAAAATCTTCTCTCTTATCTTACCTCCTCCAGATCGAAGCAAATACATTTATTGGGGCACCTCAACTCAAGTCAATCAAGCTTCTCTACAACAATCTACAAACATTCGATCGATATGCGCTGAATGGAACAGAAAATCGACTCCGAAACATCTACCTGAGTAGGAATTCCCTACGAGTCATACAAAACGGGACCTTTCAACTCGTGCCTAAGCTAGAGGTTATTGACCTCTACCAGAATCACCTATCTCAACTGACTTCAGGGGTCTTCCAAGAGTTAAAGAACCTCGAACGTCTTTTCCTCGGCATGAACAAACTCCTGGATCTTCCTGAAGATATCTTCAAAGACCTATCATCTTTAGTTTACCTAGACCTGTCCAACAATTCTCTCTCATCCCTTACCATTGATCTCTTTGTGCATATGGATCATTTGATGACCATCGATCTCTCTGGAAACAGATTGGTTGCTATTGGCAATGTTCTTAATCTTCCAAACATTCGTCTGGACTTACGTTGGAACAGTCTACGTCAACTTGACAATGTGACTTTGGAAATCTTGACAAACAATGTTGAAATTCTGTTTCTAGAAGGCAATCCATGGGATTGCATCTGTGGCTTGGAGCCATTGCGTCAATGGTATCAACAACTCTCCATAAGCAACGATGAAGACATCAAGATTGATAACCCGATATGCGTTGGTCCCAGTGAAGTAGCTAATCTTACAATAGGCATGTTGAATGCTACTTTGTGTACGGAAAAGCCAGCAAAGATCCTGAAAATAACCGCGACGAACATAAAAACCATTACCTCATCAGCTGATAGTCAGATTGATGTCGTAAACACCGACCGTATACTTGTACAAGAAAATGCTGAAACAAGTCACAGAGATGACACACGTCACGTGGTCAATATTGTTGCTACTGTAGTTGTCGTATTATTACTCTTTATAAGCGCAGTGGTCATCATAAGAATATATAAGAAGCATTCAGAGGAATCAAAACAAAATAAAGACATCGAAAGTGCCCAACCAAAAGTTGAGAGAAACGAAACTTCAATCTGTAATCAGGATCATGAAACTAAAATTTGCCAAGGGGCTTGCAATGTGTTTTATTTTGTATATTCTAATTTAATCAAGTGGCTCGGCGACCCTGCACCAACGACCCCTAAAGCCTAAATATCAACCACCTCTCCTCGCTAATCTCCTACTCATCTGCTGAAACTTGCCAAATTATAGACGGGCCATTCTCTCAAATCTCCAACTTATCTGCCCACACGAGCTCAAACACCGACGGGCCATTCTCTCGAATCTCCTACCCACCAGTCCACACCAGCGTGTGGGAGAAGGGAAGGAGAAGCTACGTCATCGGAAGTACGTAAAAGAAACAATGGAGAATCGAAACAAGTGAAGGGTACTAACCGAAAATGTAGAACAAATCTTTTTGATAACCGAAATGAAAAGCAGTGAATTTTGTGTAAATATCTTTCTTTAGGTCGTAGCTTTAAAAAATCGTGTTCCTATACGTAGCAGGCCCTATAGATGTACATATCATTGGCTTTCCGATAAAATTGTCTGTTGTTGATAATGACATGTGTGTACTTATATATTGTTTATGCATATTGCTTCTATTGTAGCGTACTAGCGTTAGAGAATACAATGATAGCATTTAATTATTATGAGAATTGGAAGGTAAATATCTTACATCATTTTTATTATTCCCATTTGATATCATAACTGAAAATGATGCAGTTTTCTTGTATCATGGCGATAATTCGATTATCTTCAATGTTGCACATAATATATCACCACTTTGAAAGCTAATATATGTCATTAAATGTGAGAAATGGCAACAGAATGGTATTAAATATAAACTTGAATGTAAGCAGTCTAGGAGCAAAAATTTTGCTTTTGTCAAATTGAACTGGTTCAAAATCCTGTGCATATTACACACCTATATTACTTTAGTGAAACGTAGCTACATAAACATATTAACGTAATAGCGATATTTACAATAATAACATATATGCAGAAAACACAATGGTGACGATGCAACAATACAGCTCTACATTAAGAATAATTTCACAGCGATAAACACCATTGTTGATTGCTGGTGTGCACATACCGTCTTTCTTAAAGTACACTTGATATTGTTTTATCATTTTGAAGAATTGCTTATATCATGATGAATTTCATCAAGGTATTATCATAATTTGGCACACAATACTGTGACAACTGTGCTTTACAACGGCACAAATCGCCTCAATTAGACCGGTACTGTTTACTCGTTACAACAAATTAAATAGGGCTATACGCACGAGACTGACACCTTATAAGACTATTACTGTTGGCCCCGCGGGCCTTATGATAACTTTTCTGAAGGTTCACGTGTTTACAAAGTCGCCATTGTCAGTGTTGTAAGCTGTCGGTGGAGGGATCGATGTCCCGATGAAAAATAAGATATTGAATTATTTTTGAGTCAATTATAACACATCCAATACGTTGGAAAGTATAAAAATGTACACTAAAATCTTTGATTAACCATACAGAAATATGGAGTACTTCATCTTGAACTTTAAGCTTTACATATATGGACTTTAAAAAACCTACACGTCGAAAACAAAAACCCAATGAGATTTTTGTTTACAGCCTTTTTAGTAATTATACATTTGTTTTAATTATTTCTATCGTGCTTTTTTCAGAATCGTAATTATGTTGTTTAATGAAACGTTTTATAAATCTGTCGATATTTACAATGAAACGTTTTGCTTCTATTTCGTGCAATTCCTTGATGTCGAATATATGCATTCCTTGCAGAAATACATGTAAATACCTAAACGTTATACGCAATAAAATTTGTATTTTCTAAAGTCTTTCCCTTCGTATTATTTGTCGGTGTGGTCAAGTCTATTATTAGCATTCTGAAACATGTTGTGGACATGCAAATTCGGATGAAGGGAAGTAGATAATATGAAGGTAGATATAGAAAATAGGATCTTGGAGAGACAATGCATGGCTGAAGAAGTAAAGAAGCGAAATTATGCTTGAGAGATATGAAAATGAGAGAGAGAGAGAGTGAGAGAGAAAGGGTGGGGAAGAGAAGAGAAAGGAATGGCGACTTTCCGTAGTTGAGGTGGGTACACTGCATAAAAGCAAAGCATCCTCATAACTGTTAATCTCCCACTCCTCGATTTCGAAAACAAAGTTCCACGCCCCCCTAAAAAAACAGGAGGAAAAAGGGAGAAGAAAAATTGTTTTGTTTACCACTGCCACTTTCCTTCATAATAATTGTATTGATTACATCAAGTTTATTTTACTGCATGTTATCCATTAATGTTAATTTTTAAAGACCCAATATCTTTATTTTTTGTATATCCTGCATCAAAAATTTATTAGCTTTTGATTGGTTGAGAGCTCGTCACATGACCAGAAATATTTCAACTATTTTTAAAATTCTGAAAAAGTACTTTAAGTACATGTAACATTCCAAATTGTTTGTTTATTCGATGTACCCACATATTGTTTTTTTTATATGTTGAAAGGTACCAGTCTTCATTAGCATTCATGCTATTTTGTTTATCCTTTTGTACTTTTATGTTATTGTATAAAACTGTTTATACCTTTTGTTATATGTTAAATATTGGTTGAACAAATTTCGAGTTCAAGTTCAAGTTCAATAATATTAATAGCTGCCTTTATATTGCGCACGAATGCATCCCGGGTTATGCTCTGAGACCTACAAAGACCTACAAAGTATTCATATTACCCTCAGAGGCGGCGGAGCGACTTCCAAAGTGGGGGGGGGGCACCAACAAAAGGGCACTTTCTGGGGGGAAAGGGCACCTTCAAAGGGTAATCTCAAAGCGAAAATATATTTTTAAAATAGACATTGGAATATACCCCTACATTGTGATTGTATTATCTGGAATGCTTTCAATATGTTTTACTCATGATGAATCATACAAGATATTGCTTAATCATAGTTCTTTGCAGTTGGGTGTGATGGTCTAATTATTCATTTGCGAGCGAGCGAAGAAAAAATTTAAGATTTGTGAGGTCGCAGTGCGAAAAATTACATCTTATAAAGAGGAAAAAACCAATTATTAATAATAATAATAATAGGCATTTATATAGCGCCGTCCATCTAGACAATTTTATTCCGAGACGCACAACAAAGATAATTATAAAGAATAAGAGAGTTTGAATGAGTGTCATAGTGCCAAGTACAGGTATTGTTAAAACTGATGAGATTTCAGCTTGGATTTAAAGGTCTCTATTAGGAAGTTATGATTCTTAAATTAAATGGTAAATTATTCCAAAGAGAAGGTGTTGCAGCTGAAAAGGCCCTTTCACCACAGCCTACTCGCGTCTTGAGGATCTTAAGAAGATGCTGGTGTGATGATCTGAGACAACGAGCTGGTGTATAAGGCATAACATGGCTTTGTAAATAGTTTGTAAGGCTGTAAATTCATTTACAGCCTTCCATGTGAGGAGAAGGATTTTGAATTCTATGCGCTTGCGGATTGGCAACCAGTGCAGCTGTTTGAGAACATGAGAAATGTGATAATATTAGATGTCCCTGATATAACCCTGGCAGCTGCATTCTGAGCATGTTGAAGTTTGTCAAGATTGCGTGAAGTAATATTGGAAAGAAGAGCATTGCCAATATCTAATAGAGATAAAAACAAATGCATGTATAATCACAGCAGCAGACTTATGGTCGAGGACTTTTTGAATGCTATTAACATTATGGATGTTACACCGATTGATAGATTTTCTACACGTGGGCATCCATGCACATGAGTCGTCAAATATAACACCGACATATGGCTCCGGTTAGTCTCATTTCACAACGCCCCCTATCGTCAGAGCATGATCTGAGTCGGCAGCCTAACATGTTAGCCTATGGACGGTTTTTAAAAAAATTGTTAAAAATTCATTTTTTGTTTAAACGAAAAGCACATCCACCCCGACGTACGTTATCACTAGCTCTTTCATTGGAGCCCTCATGTCTCATTGACTTTTGAAAGTTCACCCACCGTAATTTTTCAAAATAGGTTGCAAGCTCGTCATTGCCTATAATACACGTGTGAAACAAGTCTAACTTTGGACTCAGTTTACCAAGCGATTTGAAGGTTATAGGTCGAGCACACGAAACATAAAAAGCATGAATTATCATAGATCACTTCTGCCTATTTCATTATGTCCATTTCATCCAACCCCCCACCGTAATTTTTCCATTTAGTAAAAGCAAACATTTTGCCGAGTTTAGCAAAAACATGAATATTCATGAACGGTCAGACAATACAGCCTTTATAGTACGTAACGTATAGTGAATGGAATGGGCGATGATCCGTTCAGGAGGCAGAGGTCAGTGGTTTGTGCTGGCAATGTTCACGCGAGCGAAAATGAGACAATCGGAGCAATATGGGTATCGAATTATGATGGGGTTATAAGCACATTCTTATAACGGTGCGTTTTGGCGTGCGCCTGACGGTAATCCAGCTAACAATGGAAGTTACAAACTGATTCAGCCGAGGACACAGGTCCGAAACTGATTCACGACTTTCGGATAGTGACGATAAAAGTCGGTACCCAGACGTAAATAATCATATCTGATTTACACACGTCTGTAAAAACACAATTACACACGCACACACGCACACATGCACACACACACACACGCACACACATACACACGTAAGACTGAAAAGACCTTTGAATAAGTAACACAATTACATCATCTACAAATGAGAGTGGGTGTAGCGAGCGAGCGAGCTTTGGGGGGTTTGTCGTTGTCGTCGTTGGATAATTTTCGCCAGGCGATGTGAGAGGGCGTACTTTTTGGTCCTCTCTTCACTTCGTATTTTTGCTCTGATAGATCGACGATAGCCTGTGGCGTTGTATTGATAAAATCAGAAATGTCAGTAAAATGTTAGTAGTTATTTTTGGTATTGTTATGTAGCTTGTTATTTTAGAATGAATTAGGAAATTGCTCTTAGTCGCTTTAAATTAGGGGCACATTAAATGATGAGAGAAAAAGGGGACACTTATCGAAAAGAATAAGAAACCAAAAGTCACCTTTATATTAAAAAATAAAAGGAGCACGTGTCAAAGTGAAAAGGGTAATTATCAGAGGTGAAAATGGGGCACTTCTTATACCTGAAAAGTGGCACTCACCAGGGAAGAAGAAGGGCACTTATTAGAATGGTAGATGGGCATTTGTCGACGGTAATGGAGCACCCATTAGATTTTGATAGAGGCATTTATAAGAAGTGAACTGAAAGGGCATAGGTTTCTTATTAGGAAGGAAAATTGTTAAAAGGGAAATTATCAGAGCTGGAAAGGGGCACTTATCGCACCTGAAAGGGGGCACTGACCAGATATTAAAATGGGTACTTATACGAAAATAAAAAGGGTCACTTTTCATAGGTGTAAGGGGCATCTTTGAGATAAGGAAGGATCTCCTTCTTTAATGGGTACACTTGTCATAAGAAAGTGCACTTATCGGAGTTAACAAGGGGTAGTTATTAAAAGGAAAAGGGGCACCTTACACATTTGAATAGGGTAATTATCAGAGGTGAAGGGGGCAGCTATCAAACGTGAAAAAGGGCACTTCTCGTACCTGAAAAGGGGCAATTACTAGAGATTAAAAAGGGCACTTATGAGAATGGAAAATGGACACTTATTGCAAAGGAAAATGGGAACTTGTCGAAGAAAAAGTGGCACATGTCAAAATAGAAGGGGCACTTACCATAGGTGAAAAGTACAAAAAATGGGGGCACTGTGTCCCCCCGCCCTCCGGGCGCGCCGCCTGTAATTACACTGGCTCCCGCCCATTTGCCCTAAGGCGCTCAAAGCATTCATTTATTCATTCATGGAATAAATTCCTACCTGGTACCCATTTACTGGGTGGAGAGTGGCAGGGACTCGAACTGCGACCCGTGTGATCCACAGTCATGTGACGTATCCGCTAGACCACGACATTCCTATCAAATCAAAGTATTTAGTAATGTTATTTCAAGTTAAAATCTTATACCGATACAGATTTCGATGCGGCTCTTCGATCAATCCAACGTGACCACAAAATGATCTCGCTCATTCATAATATGGAATTCCTGCAGTTGTTACCATGGCTCTGTGCCAAAATCCGTTTTTGGACATTGATCGGTGCGTGTATGGCTTGAATGCATGACTCATAAAACGGATAGTACCCCCCCCCCCCCACCCATGCCCTACTATTTTCCCTGCTCATAATAATTGGGGTTAATAATATTGTTATCCTCCTCTTCTTGTTGATTTTCATTGCTTTTCTTTGGTGTGGTGACACAGGTATGAGCGCACTTTACTGGTACTCCGATACTCCGAAACCTATTTGTGCATAATAGTTGTCAAGCCCAAAAGTAACTTAAACATTGTTAAATATCAGACCGTTTCCAACAAACACCGTCATTATATTTCTCACACTTGGGGTGCGATTGAAGGCACACCCTTTACCCCCTTCTGAATAAAAAAAAAAATTATGGCCCCGTTTACCATTTTCAACTTACCGTAGCATTAAAGCTAAAGTTGAGTTCTGGTCATGGGATTGCATTGTGAAAGAAACGGTGTGGAATCGATCAGAAAAGGTTGATCATCTAGATGTAGGTGTGTACTGCAAGGTTCTGGAATCATTAAACTGTTAAGAAATTTGGCCCATTCTTGGTAACGTTACAAGCACTGCCTGTACACAGAAAGTTGTATATGGGACTAGACGAATATGGGGCATACAAATCCGTCCCGATTTTTATGCTGCTACATGCCATATTTAGAATATGAAGGCATTTGAAGAGCCATGCTTTTCAGGGAACATGTTTTATCTGATGTTCTTCAAAACTTGCATAATAACAATGTTAACCCTCACACATTATTTTTCACCTCTTCCCAGGACTCAACCTCCTCTTTAAAGAGTTTTCATTGTGAGCTATATGGCGTAACGAGGGGCCAAACAATGAGGGCTGTCACCTGCATCTTTGCGGGGGGCACGGTTGGTGGATACAAATTGATTCAACCAATGGAGATTGACTGGATATGAATTGTATACAACGTATACGATTGAACGGTAGGGGCATCGGGATCGAGAGCGGGACATTTGAATTCGCAAACATAAAATCGAGCACAAACTCAACATGGCATCCGTTAAGACTACAAATGCTAGGATGTCTGTGTTCTCTGTTTATAAAGCGTCATTTTCAGGGCAAGGAGTCAAATCCTCTACTATATTTCTTACCATCTTGATCATGTGCCTGTTTCAGTGCGTTGAATCTCAACGCTCGTCTCCATGTCATAGGAAATGTTCGTACGTTGAAGCTTTCCAGCAGGCCAACTGTGAATACAGATCATTGGATTCTATACCCATCGAATGCAATGCTGCTTCGTATTTGTCTCTCCGTTACAATCACATCACCATAATCGAACCTGAGATTTTCAGAGGCTTTCCTTTCTTGAAGTACCTCTTATTGTCTAACAACAAAATATCACACGTAAGTACCGCCTTGCAATTAGTACCATTATCAATATAAATATATATATACATATATATATATATATGTATATACATATATATATATATATATATGTTGTTAGTAGTTAGAGCAATATAAGGGAATGTATCTATAGAGATTAAGATTTCTTGAAGAGACTCCACTTGAAGAAGGGAGAGAGGGGGAGGGGAGAATAAGGCAGAGCAAAAGATAAGGAGAGATAGAGAAAATATCAATGAACCCGTAGTGTATAGAGTTCAATTGAAAATATGGAGTGTATTTTGGTTTTCTCTTCATAGAGTTCAGGAGAAAAATTTGAGTTTTGGGGGTATTGTCTTCATAATCTACCGAGGGCCAGGAAAGGTGATCGAAAGAAAACAAAACTTTGAAACGTAGACTTGTAAACTAAAGTCCAAGGTTGAAATATCATTGTCATGTATGATCCATATAGACCTGCATGTATGTTTTCACTATTTGCTATTTGGGGGTATTGAAACCCATTGAGACTGGTGGGAAAACACAGTTGTAGTCTAACTCAACATAACCATAAGTTACTCCGAACGCAAAGGATGTCAAGCGAAGTACATCGGCACTATAAACAGCTTTTCATTTGTGTTCAAATGCTGTACGACCAATGAAATGGACACTGAAATTGAAAACGGCCGTTGAAATGCAAACACAATGGACGGGAATCCCCCTCAGATCAGTTATACTGTGCACATTGTGACGACACAGGTATGACTGGTACAGCTGGTAGTACATGTATAATTCATCTCATATTCTAGTCTCTGTGGTCCGTTGTGCCCATTCTTTACCCTTCAAAAAGGCCGACATGGGGTAATTTATCCTGCAGATGAACATCAATGTCTCGTTCAAATAGAGATCCATCTCATAATTGTATTAAGTAATTGCATGTAGAATGGTTGTAAAATGGCAACAGAATATTCTTTTTGGTGAAAAGGGCTTTTATTGCACATAGATCGGGTATTTTGTTTGCACAATAGGGCACCTTTGCCATATAAGTTCAGATGAAGTAGAGTTTGACTGATCACAATTAGAATAATTACACATCATTCTCTAACCCAGTGGCTTCATTTGGTATTATCATTGATTTAGGAAATCGACTTTGATTACCAAATGGGCACCTAAAACATATTTTAATAATGTTATGTTACTTTACATTATGTAGGTGACGTCTGCCTCAAATGATAATATTAAAACTCAAAAAGTGGGCTTCACTTCCGAGCCCCCCCCCCCCCCCCCCCCTCCTCCCCGCTTGAATTTTGTCATAGGGTTGTATTAAGGTATACAGAAAATATTTGTTAGGTTGCAGATTATTTTCTCTCTAAAACAAAATCTCCTCTCTTATCTTACCTCCTCCAGATCGAAGCAAATACATTTATTGGGGCACCTCAACTCAAGTCAATCAAGCTTCTCTACAACAATCTACAAACATTCGATCGATATGCGCTGAATGGAACAGAAAATCGACTCCGAAACATCTATCTGAGTAGGAATTCCCTACGAGTCATAGAAAATGGGACCTTTCAACTCGTACCGAAGCTAGAGGTTATTGACCTCTACCAGAATCACCTATCTCAACTGACTTCAGGGGTCTTCCAAGAATTAAAGAACCTCGAACGTCTTTTCCTCGGCATGAACAAACTCCTGGATCTTCCTGAAGATATCTTCAAAGACCTATCATCTTTAGTTTACCTAGACCTGTCCAACAATTCTCTCTCATCCCTTACCATTGATCTTTTTGTGCATATGGATCATCTGATGACCATTGATCTCTCTGGAAACAGATTGGTTACTATTGGCAACGTTCTTAATCTTCTAAACATTCGTTTGGACCTACGTTGGAATAGTCTACGTCAGCTTGACAATGTGACTTTGGAAATCTTGACAAACAATGTTGAAATTCTGTTTCTGGAAGGCAACCCATGGGATTGCATCTGTGGCTTGGAGCCATTGCGTGAATGGTATCAACAACTCTCCATAAGCAACGATGAAGACGTCAAGATTGATAGACCCGCATGCTTTGGTCCCAGTGAAGTAGCAAATCTTACAATAGGGATGTTGAATGCTACATTATGTACGGAAAAGCCAGCAAGGATGAAAATACCCGAGATGAACATCAAAATCATTACCTCATCAGTTGATGGTCAGAAGAATGATGTCGTAAACACCGACCGTCTACAAGTACAAGAAAATGCTGAAATAAGTCACAGAGATGACACACGTCAGGTGGTCATTATTGTTGCTACTGTAGTCGTGTTTGGTGTACTATTAATTTTCATAATCGCACTGGTCATTGTAAGAAAATATAAGAAGCATTCAGAGTATTCAAATCCAAATAAAGACATTGAACGTACCCAACCAGAAGTTGAGAGAAACGAGATATCAATCTGTAATCAGGACCATGAGACTAAGATTTGCCAAGGGGCTTGCAATGTGTTTTATTTTGTATATTCTAATTTCATCAAGTGGCTCGGCGACCCTGCACCAACGACCCCTAAAGCCAAAATATCAACCACCTCTCCTTGCAAATCTCCTACTCATCTGCTGAAACTTGCCAAATTACAGACGGGCCATCCTCTCGAATCTTCAACTCATCAGCCCACACCTGCCCAAACACCGACGGGCCATTCTCTCGAATCTCCTACACACCAGTCCACACCAGCGTGTGAGCGAAGGGAAAGAGAAGCTATGTCATCGGAATTATGTAAAAGAAACAATGGAGAATCGAAACAAGTGAAGGGTACTAACCGAAAATGTAGAACAAATCTTTTTGATAACCGAAATGAAAAGCAGTGAAGTTTGTGTAACTATCTTTCTTTATTTATTAAAGTTTCAGATCAGATTATTTGGCACAACAAACATGTCAGTCGCTCTTTTATAAAGGCTGGTATGACAGTGGTCTAGTATTTTTAGGAGACCTTTTTACGAGAGATGGCTTTCGGTCAACAGAATATATTAAATCGCAGGTGCATTCCAAACGAAAATGCAATGCAATGTTTGACTATGCAAGACTTAAACGAGCGATACCTCCTGTATGGGTCAATAGTTTAAAAGAAGAATTTATGCATGATTATACTAGACAAGAAAATGAAAACAATGTTCCATATCTGTTGGTGGCAAATAAAGTAAAACATGTTACTGATATAAGTAGCAATCGTTTCTATTAACTCATTCCTTCGAGAACTGTATTAACTAACACATGCTGCCTTTATTGGGAAAAAAAACTTAATGTAGATATTGATTGGTCTAAGGTATTCAAGCGTAATCTTGCTCAAATTAGAGAAAGCAAATTACGAGAGTTTAATTTGAAATTACTGTATAACCTATTGCCAGTAAGAAGTAATCTTTTCAAATGGGGAATATCCAATGACGATGTATGCCCAACATGTAATATAAAAGAGGATATGAATCACGCATTTATAGAATGGAAACTAATTGAGCCCTTCATTAAACATATCAAAGAAATATTAAGAGATATATACAAAATAAGGATACTGACGCTCAATATCCAACACCTACTCAAAATAGATTGTGAAAGTCATTGTATATCATTCTTTACAATAGCATTTTGGACCATTTATAAATTGATTGTTAAACGAAATATAACTGGGATAGACAAGAGAAAAGTTGCTTCTAAACAAAATCTCCATAGAGAAATTATAAAAAGAATGGAAAGTAAATCAAACTTAAAGATGAACAGAAAGCTTTTACCAAAAGAACTGTTGGGTGTTATTTAAGAAAAGAAAAAAAAAAGAAAAAAAAAAGAAAAAAAAGAAAGAAAGGGAATCAAAACTATCAGTATAATTTGTATGTTAATTATGATTCAATTGCTTTGCAAAGCAAAACTTAATTTCAATTTTTTGTTATGACAATAATAATGTTTTTGCGATTATGTAAATTTGATTTGTAGTATTGTATCTTTGAATGTAACCATGTATATATAATCAATAAATCCTCTGATGAGGCAAAGAAAAAAAAAGAAAAAAAAAACCTTTCTTTATTTCGTGGCTTCAAAAAAAATTGTTCCTACTTAGCAGGCCCAAGATATATATATCATTGGCTTTCCGATAGAATTTGTCTGTTTTTGAAAATGACATTGTGTATGCATATTGCTTGTATTGCTTGTATTGTATTGTATTGTATTGTATTGCGTTTAATAGAGAATACAATGATAGCCTTTTATTTTTTTGAAATTTGGAAGGTCAATATCTTATATTTTTATTATTCCTACTTGATATCATAACGGAAAATGATGCAGTTTTTCTTGTACCATGACAATAAGTCAATTATCTTCAATGTTCCAGATAATATATCACCACCTGGGAAGTTAATATAGGTCGGTAAATGTGAGAAATTGCAACAGAACGGTAATAAATATAAGCTTGAATATAAGCAGTCTAGGAGCAAATTTTTGCTGTAGGAAAATTTGAACTAATACGAAATCCTGTAGATATTAAACAGCTATAATACTTTAGTGAAATGTAGCTACATGAAAATATTAACGTAATAGTGATATTTACATTAATAGCTTATTTATGCAACACTCATAATGGTGACGATGCAACAATACAGCTCTACATAAAGAAATAATTTCGCAGCGATAAACATTACCATTGTTGATTGCTGGTGTGTGCATGCCGTCTTTCTTAAAGTACACTTGATATTTTTTTCATAATTTTGAAGAATTGCTTATATCATGATGAAGTTCATCAAGATATTATCATAATTTGGCACACAATACTGTGACAAATGTGCTTTACAACGGCACAAATCGCCTCAATTAGACCGTTGCTGTTTACTCGTTACAACAAATTAAATAGGGCTATACGCACGAGACTGACACCTTATGAGACTATTACTGTCGGCCTCGCGGGCCTTATGATAACTTTTCTGAAGGTTCACGTGTTTACCAAGTCGCCATTGTCAGTGTTGTAGTTGCCGGTTCAGGAATCGATGACCCGATATTCAATAATATATTGATTTATTTTTGAGTCTATTATAACACATCCGATACGTTGGAAAGTATACAAATATACACTAGAGTCTTTGATCAACCATATAGTAGTCTAAAGCACTTCATCTTGAACTTTACGCTGTACATATTACATGTACATGTACTTTTAAAAAAAACCTACACGTCCAAAACAAAAACCCAATGAGATTTTTGTTTACAACCTTTTTAGTAATTATACATTTTTTTAAATTATTTCTATCTTGCTTTTTCAGATTCGTAATTATGTTATTTAATGAAGCTTTTTATAAAACTACAATGAAAATGTTTGTGTCTATTTCGTGCAATTCCTTGATGTCGAATGTATGCATTCCTTGCAGAGATACATGTAAATACCTAAACGCTACGCAATAAAATTTGTATTTTCCAAAGTCTTTCCATTCGTATTATTTGTCGGTGTGGTCAAGTCTATTATTATCTTTCTGAAACATGTTGTGGACATGCAAATTGAGATGAAGGGAAGTAGATAATTATGAAGGTAGATATAGAAAATAGGATCTTGGAGAGACAATGCATGGCTGAAGAAGTAAAGAAGCGAAATTATGCTTGAGAGATATGAAAATGAGAGAGAGAGAGAGAGAGTGAGAGAGAAAGGGTGGGGAAGAGAAGAGAAAGGAATGGCGACTTTCCGTAGTTGAGGTGGGTACACTGCATAAAAGCAAAGCATCCTCATAACTGTTAATCTCCCACTCCTCGATTTCGAAAACAAAGTTCCACGCCCCCCTAAAAAAACTAAAAAAACAGGAGGAAAAAGGGAGAAGAAAAATTGTTTTGTTTACCACTGCCACATTCCTTCATAATAATTGTATTGATTACATCAAGTTTATTTTACTGCATGTCATGCCATTAATGTTAATTTTTAAAGACCCAATATCTTTATTTTTTGTATATCCTGCATCCTGCATTGGTTGAGAGCTCGTCACATGACCAGAAATATTTCAACTCTTTTTACAATTCTGAAGAAGTACTTTAAGTACATGTATCATTCCAAATTGTTTCTTTAATCGATGTACCCAAATATTGTTTTTCATATGTTGAAAGGTACCAGTCTTCATTAGCATTCATGCTATTTTGTTTTTCCTTTTGTACTTTTATGTTACTGTATAAAACTGTTTTATATACCATTTGTTATATGTTTAATATTGGATAAACAAATTTCGAGTTCAAGTTTAAGTTCAATAATAATAATAGCTGCCTTTATATTGCGCACGAATCCATCCCGGGTTATGCCCTGAGACCTACACATGCAGGGGCGTACGCAGGGGGGGGGGGGGGGGGGTTTGTGGGTTCAACCCCCCCCCCCTTTGGTATTTTTATGTGTGTAAACCCCCCTAAAAAAACCTAAACCCCCCCCCCACCTTTGTTTGTTTTTGTTTTTTTGTTTTTTTGTTTTTTTTAATTATTAAAAAAAAATAAAAAAATAAAAAAATTATACCCACGGCTAACCTAAAAAAGGTGACCTTACCCCCCCCCCCCCCCCCCCAACGAAGAAAAATGTCAAATTTTGAAATTTCGAGACCAAAAAAAAAAAAAAAAGTGTCCGCTTAATCCATTTCGCCTTCCATGTGTGGAGAATGATTTTGAATTCTATGCGCTTGCGGATTGGCAACCAGTGCAGCTTTTTGAGAACATGAGAAATGTGATAATATAGGATTTCTCGGTCACTTTCGTAAGCTTTTCATTCGTTTTGATTCAAAGTTCATTCAAATTCGCGAAATAAAGCTGCCGGCGTGTTAATTACATTCAAAATAACACTTTTTTCATTTGATTTACATATTCGGTCAATGGATTTAGCACTTTTTTCGTTCAATTTAACAACCGCTTACAAATGCGCAGTTTGCATTCATTTTCGTCAACAATGGCAAATCGGACGTCCGTACCATTCAATTTCACTTTGGGTCATTCTAAATAACAAAGTTTTCATTCATATTCGCCTATATTTAGAAACCTATGGTATACATGGTATATGCACAATGTTTCTCATCTAAATTAAACAAATGAGTTATATAACATGCCTAGATGTCTTGCCCGTCAACATTCTAGATATAAGATTGGACATCATCTTACTGATGTTCTAATCACGGACTTTATCGTACTCGGTCATCTTTTGGAAGTGATATTACGTAGACGAACATGATAATGTAATGCATGATGTAACTATGATCATTAACATTATAACCAAATCAAGATTTCATATTGTATACGTGTATTCTTTAGTTTATGTCCACATGACATGAGTTATTGAGATGTGCGCGCAGTGAGAATACAATGTATCAAACTCATTAATGATTGGGTAGCGTGATCGTGATTGTAATTGAGATGGTGATTACGATTGTGACTGAGATGGTAATTGTGACTGTGATCACGATCGTGATTGTGATTCAGTTTGATGGTGATTCAGATTTTGATGTGATTATGATTGTGATTGAACTGATACAATAGATTGTTCTTAACATGTTCAATACAGACTAAATATAATAACGCAAATATAAATGGCTTCAAAGAGATTACGAACATCGAATAAATTATCAAATACGAAACAAAACAAAACATTACAAATAAATCAATGTATAGAGTATTGATACCTGCCCCCCCCCCCCCCCCACCATTATGGTACGCCACTCCAATAAATACAACCGTAGTCTGTAAACACACACTTTGCATGCACTTATATCATTGCATATTCATAAAAAGACACTCTTGCTTAGTTCCATGCTTATTCTATATTGATGTGGCTAGGTTTTTATCTACTTAAAGGGATAGTCCACCCCAGGATTTTCTTTAGCTGACGATATAGACCTAATAATACCATGAAGAATGATACAAGTCTCATTAAAATCCATGATCACATAACGAAGATATATCGACTTTTTTATCGAAAATCAGCCGCCCCCCAAATGCAAATGCGTTACATGGGCATGAAACGATTGTGACGTATGTTGCGAGCTGCCTTCTTATTTCGGAGACATTCACTTTCGCTTTCACTTTCATTCATGATTCGTCGTGTCAGTGCGATAACAGTGTACCGCGAGCGAAAGTGAATGTCTGCGAAATAAGAAGGCAGCTCGCAACATACGTCACAATTTCGATACTATCGGTTATTTTTTGGCGATCGTTTTTTGCCCATGTAACGCATTTGCATTTGGGGGGCGGCTGATTTTCGATAAAAAAGTCGATATATCTTCGTTATGTGATCATGGATTTTAATGAGACTTGTATCATTCTTCATGGTATTATTAGGTCTATATCGTCAGCTAAAAAAAATCCTGGGGTGGACTTTCCCTTTAACACAATGATCGTTCAGTTGCTAAATGGTGATGATTTAGAGGGTATACATAATTATACACCCATAGTGAGGACAAATAACATGTTTGTTGCTTACTAACCCATACAATTTGAAATGGATTTAGCATGGAACTAAGCTTGCGGGGTTCTATATAATCATACTGGGTAAGATTTACATGTTTAATTTGTCTGCAAAACGTGTGAAACTGTATGCAAAGAAACGAATTTGAATTCACGGAAGACGCTATTACGTAATCGCGAATCGTTTCGCTTTAAATTGAATGAAAATTTTACGAAAAAGAAACACGTTTTAATTCGAAGGAAAATGAAATGTTTTTGAATGATCGTTTTAGGAATTTAAATGCTAAAAAACGAATTTGAACGAAAAATAACAGCTGCGGTGACAGAATCGGCGAAAATGAATGAACATAAAATGAATTTGTGTGGCCAACTTACGAAAGTGACCGAGAAATCCTATATTAGATGTCCCTGATATGGCAGCTGCATTCTGAGCATGTTGAAGTTTGTCAAGATTGCGTGAAGTAATATTGGAAAGAAGAGCATTGCCAATATCTAATAGAGATAAAAACAAATGCATGTATAATCACAGCAGCAGACTTATGGTCGAGGACTTTTTGAATGCTATTAACATTATGGATGTTACACCGATTGATAGATTTTCTTCACGTGGGCATCCATGCACATGAGTCGTCAAATATAACACCGAGGTATCGAATTATGATGGGGTTATAAGCACATTCTCATAACAGTGCGTTGTGGCGTGCGCCTGACGGTAATCCAGCTAACAATGGAAGTTACAAACTGATTCAGCCGAGGACGCAGGTTCGAAACTGATTCACGACTGTCGGATAGTGACGCTAAAAGTCGGTACCCAGACGTAAATAATCATATCTGATTTACACACGTCTGTAAAAACCCAATTACACACGCACACACACACACACAGAAGACTGAAAAGACCTTTGATAAGTAACATAATATTATTACGTCATCTACAAATGAGAGTGAGTGTACTAGCGAGCGAGCGAGCTTTGGGGGTTTGTCGTTGTCGTCGTTGGATGATTTTCGCCAGTCGATGTGAGAGGGCGTACTTTTTGGTCCTCTCTTCACTTCGTATTTTTGCTCTGATAGATCGACGATAGCCTGTGGCGTTGTGTTGATGAAATCAGAAATGTCAGTAAAATGTTAGTAGTTATTTTCTGTATTGTTATGTAGCTTGTTATTTTAGAATGAATTAGGAAATTGCTCTTAGTCGTTTTAAATTAGGGGCACATTTAATGATGAGAGAAAAAGGGGACACTTATCGAAAAGAATAAGAAACCTAAAGTCACCTTTATATTCAAAAAGAAAAGGAGCACGTGTCAAAGTGAAAAGGGTAATTATCAGAGGTGAAAATGGGGCACTTCTTATACCTGAAAAGTGGCTCTCACCAGGGAAGAAGAAGGGCACTTATTAGAATGGTAGATGGGCATTTGTCGACGGTAATGAAGCACCCATTAGATTTTGATAGAGGCATTTATAAGAAGTGAACAGGGGCATTTATGAAAAGGGGATAGGTTTCTTATTAGGAAGGAAAATTGTTCAAAGGGAAATTATCAGAGCTGGAAAGGGGCACTTATTGCACCTGAAAGGGGAGCACTGACCAGACATTAAAACGGGTACTTACGAAAATGAAAAGGGTCAATTTTCATAGGTGTAAGGGGCATCTTTGAGATGGGGAAGGATCTCCTTCTTTAATGGGTACACTTGTAATAAGGAAGTGCACTTATCGGAGTTAAAAAAGGGTAGTTATTAAAAGGAAAAGGGGCGCCTTACACATTTGAATAGGGTAATTATCAGAGGTGAAGGAGGCAGCTATCAAACGTGAAAAAGGGCACTTCTCGTACCTGAAAAGGGGCAATTACTAGAGATTAAAAAGGGCACTTATGAGAATGGAAAATGGACACTGATTGCAAAGGAAAATGGGAACTTGTCGAAGAAAAAGTGGCACGTGTTAAAATAGAAGGGGCACTTACCATAGGTGAAAAGTAAAATGGGCACTTTGCTATGTAAAAAGGGGCACTTTGGAGTATACTTGTAAAAATGGGTGCACTGTGTCCCCCCGGCCTCCAGGAGCGCCGCCTGTAATTACCCTTGCTCCGGCCCATCTGCCCTAAGGCGCTCAAAGCATTCATTCATTCATGGAATAAATTCCTACCTGGTACCCATTTACTGGGTGGAGAGTGGCAGGGACTCGAACTGCGACCCGTGTGATCCACAGTCCGGTGACGTATCCGGTAGACCACGACATCCCTATCAAATCAAAGGCTTTAGTAATGTTATTTCAAGTTAAAATCTTATACGGATACAGATTTCGATGCGGCTCTTCGATCAATCCAACGTGACCACAAAATGATCTCGCTCATTCATACAGGCACGGATCCAGGGGGGGGGGGGCGAGCGTGCCTTGGCCCCCCCCCCCCCCGCAAAAAAAAAAAAAAATAATAAAAAAAAAGGAGAGAGAGAGAAGGAAAAGAAGGGAAAGAGGAGAGAAAGGGAAAAAAGAAGAGGAAGAAGAAAAGAAAAGAGGGAAGAAGGTGATCGGGGGGGGGGACTTGCCTCCCCCTCCCCCCCCCCCCCCAATAAAAAAATAAAAGAGAAGGAAGGAAAGGGAAAGAAAAAAGATAAAGAGGAGATAAAGGGAAGGACAAAATAGGAAGAAGAAAAGAAAAGAAGGGGGATATCAGTTGCAATTTTCCTGCCAACAATCGAGGGGGGCAAAAGACCCTAGCCCCCCCCCCCCCCCCCCCCGTCCCCGCTAAAAAAAGAGAGAAGGAAGGAAAAGGAAAAGAGGAGAGCTAAAAGGGAACAAAAAGAGGAAGAAAAAAAGAAAAGGGAGAAAAGAAGCGGAGATCAGTTGCGGTTAATCCCGCCAAAAATGTGTGGAGCGGGTTGGGGACCAAAATGACCGTGCCCCTCCCCCCCCCCCCCCCAGCCAACCTAAAAGAGAGATAAGGAAGGGAAGGGAAAGTGAAAGAGGAGAGAAAGGGAAAGGAAAAAAAAGAGAATGAAGAAAGGTAAGGGATATCAGTTGCAATTTTCCCGCCAACAAGGTGTAGATCGGAGGGGGGGGGGAGAGCACTGGCATACTGATAGGGGAGGGGGGGTTGGGTTTGGAGAAATAGAATTCAATCGTGGTTTATTTATAATTCAATAACGGTGGTTAACAAATAATGCTGAAATGAGATAATTTTCCTCACTCCATGCGTTTTTTGGAAAATGACAAATTCCTAAATTTACAGCCAGGCAAGAAAATGCTTCTTGAGATGCCTACATATCAGGGCCAGCGGAACGGCGGGGATCGGGATCCTCGACCCCCCCCACACTTTCTTTGAAAAAGTATATTAAAGAGAAAATGCCTAAACTCTTGAACTTCCGGGGCTCTGCCCCCTGGACCCCGTCTAGGGCGCTAAATGCTCATCTGACCGTAAATTAAAACCTTAAACCCCTGAGCTTCCGGGGAGGACAAGGTATCAACATATGTTCATCTGACAGCAGGCGCGTAGCCAGGGGGCGGTGGGGTGGCCCCCCAATAAACACCGGCCAAAAAAGAGAGGAGTGTAAAGGAGGAGGACGTAGGAAGAAAAGGGAATAGACAAAGAACATACTGTATTTGAAATTCAGACAAGGATTAAGAGTCGAGAACGGTACAACGAATCGTCTTCTTTCTCTAATGAATTAATGAAACGTCAAAGCTTCCGCGCTATGCGCGGGGGAGGGCAGGTGGAACTTAATTCAGACGAGGATAATTTTCGGGAACGGTATAACGAATCGTCTTCGTTCTATAATAATTTAATGAAACGTCGAAGCTTCCGCGCTTCGCGCGTAAGGGGGGGGGGAATTGATTTAGACAAGGATTAAGAGTCGAGAACGGTACGACGAATCTTCCTCTTTCTCTAATGATTTAATGAAAAGTAAAAGCTTCCGTGCTTCGCGCGGGTGGGGGAAACTAAATTACTTTTGAGAGCGGAACAACGAATCGTCTTCATTCTCCAAAAATTTAATGAAACGTCGAAGCGGGGGGAAAACTGAATTTAGACAAGGATTAAGAGTCGAGAACGGTACAACGAATCGTCTTCTTTCTTTAATGATTTAATGAAATGTAAAAGCTTCCGCGCTTCGCGTGGGAGGGGGGAAACCGAATTTAGACAAGGATTAAAAGTCATAACGGTACAACCAATCGTCTTATTTCGCTAATGATTTAATGAAACGTAAAAGCTGTATTCAGACGAGGATTATTTTCGAGAACGGTACAACGAATCGTCTTCTTTCTCTAATGATTTAATGAAACGTACAAGCTTCCGCGCTTCGCGCGGAAGGGAGAAGGAGAAAAATGAATTCAGATGAGGATTAAGAGTCGAGAACGGTACAATGAATCGTCTTTTTTCTCTAATGATTTAATGAAACGTAAAAGCTTCCGAGCTTTGCGCGGGAGAGGGGGGTAAATTAAGACGAGGATTAAGAGTAAAAAACTGTACAACGAATCGTCTTCTTTTTCGAATGATTAAAAGGAAACGTAAAAGCTTCCGCGCTTCGCGCGGGAGGGGAAAAACTATTTTCAGACGAGTAGGCACGTACGGAAGGGGAGGGGGTTAGGGGGTTGACCCTCCCCCTGCGGTTGTTTATGTGTGTATTTTGGAGCAACCCCCCCCCCCCCTTTTCTGTGATTTTTTTTTTTTTTTTTTTTTTTTTTAATTAAAAAAAAAATTAAAAAAATATGCCAATGGCTGACCTAAAAAAGGTGACCTCACCTCCCCCCCAAACGAAACAAAATGTCAAATTTTCAAATTTCGAGACCAAAAAAAAAAAAAGTGTCCTCTTCCCCCCCCCCCCCCCCCCCCGCTTATTTAGCGGCTGGCTGAGTCGTTACGATTTTTTTCGGACCAAAAAAAAAAAGTGGGCCCCCCCCCCCCCCTAAGAAATCCTGGATCCGCGCCTGCATTCATAATATGGGATTCCTGCAGTTGTTGCCATGGCTCTGTGCCAAAATCCGTTGTTGGACATTGATCGGTGCGTGTATGGCTTGAATGCATGACTCATAAAACGGATAGCACCCACCCCCCCCCCCCCCCCACTCATGCCCTACTATTTTCCCTGCTCATAATAGTTGGGGTTAATAATATGGTTATCCTCCTCTTCTTGTTGATTTTCATTGCTTTTCTTTGGTGTGGTGACACAGGTATGAGCGCACTTTACTGGTACTCCGATACTCCGAAACCTATTTGTGCATATATAATATTGTCAAGCCCAAAAGTAACTTAAACATTGTAAAATATCAGACCCAGAACTCAACCTTCTCTTTAAAGAGTTTTCATTGTGAGTTACATGGCGTAACGAGGGGCCAAACAATGAGGGCTGTCACCTGCATCTTTGCGGGGGGCACGGTTGGTGGATACAAATTGATTCAACCAATGGAGATTGACTGAATATGAATTGTATACAACGTATACGATCGAATTGAAGGGGCATCGGGATCGAGAGCGGGACATTTGAATTCGCAAACATAAAATCGAGCACAAACTCAACATGGCATCCGTTAAGACTACAAATTCTAGGATGTCTGTGTTCTCTGTTTATAAAGCGTCATTTTCAGGGCAAGGAGTCAAATCCTCTACTATGTTTCTTACCATCTTGATCATATGCCTGTGTCAGTGCGTAAAAGCTCAACGCTCTTCGCCATGTCATAGGAAATGTTCGTATGTTGAAGCTTTTCAGCAGGCCAACTGTGAATACAGATCATTGGATTCTATACCCATCGAATGCAATGCTGCTTCGTATTTTGTCTCTCCGTAACAATCACATCACCATGATCGAACCTGAGATTATCAGAGGCTTTCCATTCCTGAAGTACCTTTTGTTGTCTAACAACAACATATCACACGTAAGTACCGCCTTGCAATTAGTACCATCAGGCGCGTACGCAGGGGGGGGGGGTTTGGGGGGTTAACCCCCCCCCTTTGGTAATTTGTTGTGTGTAAACCCCCCCCCCAAAAAAAAAAAAAAAAAAAACCCTAAAACCCCCCCCCCCCTTTTGGATTTTTTTTTTATTATTTATTAAAAAAAAAATCCCATGGCCGACCTAAAAGGTGACCTTACCCTCCCCCCCCCCAACGGGTCAAAATGTCAAATTTCCAAATTTCGAGACCCCCCCCCAAAAAAAAGTGTCCTCTTACCCCCCCCCCCCCCCCCCCCCCCCCCCCCCCCCCCCCCCCCCCCCCGCTTATTCAGCGGCTGGCTGAGAGTCGTTGCGAAATTTTCGGACCGATTTATAAATGTTAAACCCCCCCCCCCCCCCCCTTGAAAAAATCCTGCGTACGCGCCCGAGTACCATTATCAATATAATGATCTTTATGGAAAAAGAATCAACCAATAGCGATCGACCATGTGTCCATACAAAAGCGACTGCGGGGCATTTAAATTTCATTTGATACTGGTACGAGCAACGATCACAAACTAACTATGGCATCAGTTAAAACTACAAATTCTAGAATGTCGGTGTTCTTTGTATATAGAGCGTTATTTTCACTGCAAGGAGTAAAATCCTCTACTATATTTCAAGCCATCTTGATCATGTGCCTGTGTCAGTGCGTAAAAGCTCAACGCTCGTCGCCATGTCATAGGAAATGTTCGTACGTTGAAGCTTTTCAGCAGGCGAACTGTGAATATAGATCATTGGATACTATACCCATCGAATGCAATGCTGCTTCGTACTTGTCTCTCCGTTACAATTACATCACCATAATCGAACCTGAGATTTTCAGAGGCTTTCCATTCCTGAAGTACCTTTTGTTGTCTTACAACAGCATTTCACACGTAAGTACCACCTTGCAATTAGTACCATTATCAATATAAATATATATATATATATAATATATATATATGTTGTTAGTAGTTAGAGCAATATAAGGGATTGTATCTATAGATATTGAGATTTCTTGAAGAGACTCCACTTGAAGAAGGGGGAGGGGAGAATAAGGCAGAACAAAAGAGAAGGAGAGATAGAGAAAATATCAATGAACCCGTAGTGTATAGAGTTCAATGGAAAATATGGAGTGTATTTTGGTCTTCTCTTCATAGAGTTCAGTAGAAAATTTTGAGTTTGGGGATATTCTCTTCATAATCTACCGAGGGCCAGGAAAGGTCATCGAAAGAAAACAAATATTTGAAACGTAGACTTGTAAACTTAAGTCCAAGGTTGGAATATCATTGTCATGTATATGATCCATAGACCTGAATATATGTTCTCACTATTTTGGTAATGAAAACAGTTTAGACTGCATGGTGTGATTCTGTTGTTGTCTAATTCAACATAACCATAAATTACTCCGAACGCAAAGGATGTCAAGCGTAGTACATCAACTATAAACTGCTTTTCATTTGTGTTCAAAATGGTGTACGACCAATGAAATTGAAAACGGCCGTTGAAATACACACAATGGACGGGTATCCCCCTCAGATCAGTTATACTCTGCACATTGTAACGACACAAATATAAATGGTACAGTCACGGTAGTACATATATAATTCATCTAATATTTTAGTCATTATGGTCCGTTGTGCCCATTCTGTAACCCCCTTCAAAATTGCCGACATGGGGTAATTTATCCTGTAAATATACATTAATGTTCTGTTCAAATAGATACCCATCTCATAATTATATTAAGTAATTACATGTATGGGTGTAAAATTACAACAGAATATTTGTTTGGGAAAAAAGGCTTTTATTGCACATAGATGGGGTATTTTTTGCACAATGGGTACAATGTTCAGATGAGGTAAAGTTTGACTGATCACAAAAGGAATAATTACACATCATTCTACAACCTAATGGCTTTATTAGGTCTTTACAGAAATCGCCTCTAATTACCAAATGGGAACCTAAAACACATTGTAATAGTTTTGTGTTTCTTGACATACTCGCTATCCGATGTGAGGTGATGTTGTTCTTAATATTGGTAAAATTAGGTCTCCCAAAGTGGGCTTCACTTCCTAGTCCCCACCCCCCCCCCCCCCACTTGAATCTTCCATAGGTTTTTATAGGATTTCCCGGCCAAATTCGCGAGTTTGTCATTCGAATTCATTTACTTTGCATCTAAGTTAGCGCAGATCAGCTTTGCCATGCCAATTATCATTCAATTTTCCCGATTTTGTATTTAATTTAGGATTTTGGTCGAAGGATTTCATAGATTTGTCATTCAATTTAGAAATTACTCAACTAGCATTCAAATTAATCGTCACTTGTCGAGGCGTCATTTTTATCATTCAAATTAACATCTGTCAATAGTATTTGTATTATTGTGTATTCAAGTTAGGAATGTTAGGGGATGAAGAAATGCAACACACTTTTACAGTTTTTTTTTATAAATGCAATTAAATGCATGATTTGCCATTAGGGTCTTTTCTGTTATTCCATTTATTAATTTTGAGGACAATGCATATGGGTGTAGTCGATTTTGGTTAAGAAGGGGCGAAATCAAGGGATATGGCATTTCTGCACGACATGTTCATATACCCCGGAAAAGTGGGGATACAACAATACCTATCCCAGTCACAATATTGTACCCTTTCTCCATAATGAAATTGTGATCAATTTATGATGAAACACAAGACAAACAACTTCCTTACATGAAAATTTACACAAATATTGAGACCATCAAGTCCGTAGATGTAAGAAAATAGAATATGATGAAATACACATGGAAAAAACAATCTTGAAAGAAAAAGAATGAGCTATAAAAAGTGTGTAATAAACGAGAAATGTATATTGACAATCAATTTAAGTGCACAAAGTACTAATTCGAATGCTAGAAGTACACCGTCGCGATGTCAGAAAATCGTGTTGCGCTAAATCGAATGACCAAATAGCGAAAGAAGCACTTTGTTCATTAATTTGAATGAAACATACATAGATTCTAATGAAAACTTCATAGATTTGAAATCTAGAAAAAGGAATATAAACCCGAGATATACACGACAGCACTAAAACCGTCGAATTTGAACGCAAGACAAATTAATTTTAATGACAAACTCGCGAATTTGGCCGGGAAATCTTATATTACAGTAAAACAAATCAATTGTTATGCTGGAGATTATTTACAATGCCTTTCTATCTTACTTCCTCCAGATCGAAGCAAATACATTTATTGGGGCACCTCAACTCAAGTTAATCAAGCTTCTCTACAACAATCTAAAAACATTCAATCGTTATGCGCTGAATGGAACGGGAAATCAACTCCGAAACATCTACCTGAGTAGGAATTTCCTGCGAGTCGTAGAAAACGGGACCTTTCAACTCGTACCGAAGCTAGAGGTTATTGACCTTTACCAGAATCACCTATCTCAACTGAATTCAGGCGTCTTTCAAGAATTAAAGAACCTCGAACGTCTTTTCCTCGGCATGAACAAACTCTTTGATCTTCCTGAAGATATCTTCAAAGACCTATCATCGTTAGTTTACCTAGACCTGTCCCACAATTCTCTCTCATCCCTTACCATTGATCTCTTTGTGCATATGGATCATTTGATGACCATTGACCTCTCTGGAAACAGATTTGTTGCTATTGGAAACGTTCTTAATCTTCCAAACATCGGTTTAGACTTACGTTGGAACAGTCTACGTCAACTTGACAATATGACTTTGGAAATCTTGACAAACAATGTTGAAATTCTGTTTCTGGAAGGCAACCCATGGGATTGCAGCTGTGACTTGGAGCCATTGCGTCAGTGGTATCAACAACTCTCCATAACCAACGATGAAGACGTCAAGATTGATAAGCCGATATGTTCTCTTCCACATAATCTGGCAAATCACTTGATAAATTCTTTGAACTTTTCTTTTTGCGAGGACATAGTAGCTAAAAGTATGGAAACTTCTACATTGAACGTCAACCATGATGACGGTCAGAATAGAAACATCCTAATGGCTGATGGCCAGATGTATCATGGTGTCACTGGAAGAACTGAAAATAGTACAAAAGATGGTAAATTGAATGTTATCATTATTGTGGTTGGTGTTGTAGCGGTTGTCGTCATAATCGTTATCGTCTCTTTCATAATCCTCAGGGTAATTTTTCTAAAGAGGCGTTCCAATGATACAAAAGAAAATAAATACTCTGAAAGTAACGAACATAGAATCTCGGGTAGGGGCAAATTCATTTCACAAGTACAGGATAAGACAACTGTCAATGAGTTAAACGAAAGGAGAACTAGTTCATTAGAGAACGAAGAAGAAGAAGAAGACGTAAATGCACACACACCATTAACACGTGAGGGAAATCTTAGAGGCATAGATCTGACACCAAAGAAAGAAATACTCATGGAGGAGGGCAGTCCTAAAAAATGCAGGATAAAAATAAATTTGAATAAAAGTTCTGATATCAGAGAAACTTTTGCTTAAATCATACACGTATTTGTAAACCCCTCCACATGGTTCCTTTATTGATTATACAATATTAAAGATAAAAATATACAACATAACATTTAAAATCAAGAATAATTTCTTATGGTATCTCTCGGCCAATTTAAAATTCATGATAATCAAATACATGAAAATCTTATACATTAGCAAAAATCAATCATAAGGAGTTTTTAGAGAATTCCATTGCAAATAAACACTTTGAAAGTACCAACCAGAAGTTGAGAGAAACGGAATGCCAATCTGTAAGCAGGATCATGAGACTAAAATTTACCAAGGGGCTTGCAATGTGTTTTATTTTGTATATTCGAATTTGTGGCTCTGCAACCACGAACTAACCAGCCCTCAAGCCAAAATATTAACAATTCTCCTCTCAGAACTCAAACTCATCAGCCCACTCCCGCCCAAATACCGACGGGTCGTTCTCTCGAATCTCGTACTCACCAGTCCACACCAGCGTGTGAGAAAGGGAGAAAGAAGTCATCGGATTTACGAAAAATACACAATGAAGAATTAAATCAAGTGAAGGGTAGTAATTGAAAATGCAGCAAAAATCGATTTGCTAAGAGAAGTTGAAAGCAGTGAAATTTGTGTCAATATTTCCTTTTCTGTGCTATCGTGCGCTTTCGTAGCATAGCAGGCCCCAGATGTATATCACTTAGTTTTCCGATTCCTTTTTTTTGTTTTCAATTGATATTTTTGTATTTGTAAATGTATGTTGCTTGTAATATATATCGTTAGAGCGTTAGAGTTGTACACACATGTATATTATAGCAAATCTTCTCTTTTGTTGTAAATGGTGCAAATATTGCCAGTGCCTTTTTGTGAGATAGTGGGCCCCGTCTTATAAAGAGTTGCGATGGATCCAAATCAATCACAAGTTTGCAATCTCCTATCTCTTATGTACATATATATAGTTGCAATTAAGGTCAACTCTGTATAAGACGGGGCCCAGTGGTCCGATGTTAAATGAAATACATTATAATCATCGATCATCCCATTTGGAAATCTAATATTCGTGTTCTTGAACTGCTTGTACATACATATACATACATTTTCTTATTTATCTAAGTGATGCAATTGTGTTTCTTGCCAATGCGACATTGTGGCGTATATCAGTACAACGGGAAGTACAAGTCGCAAACAAATTTGATTTCAATGAGATTTGTGTTTACAATCATTTAAGTCAATAAACATTTTGTTTTATTATTTCTATCATTCTATTTCAGATTCTTAATTATTTTATTTAATGAAGCGTGCTAAAAATATATCGATATTTAAAACGAACAGTTTTGTTTCTATCTCGTGTAATCGAATTCATTCATTCCTTGAACTGATAAATGTATACCTAAGCAATGATGCAACGCAATAAAATTTATAATTTCCAAAATCCTTTCTCCTTGTATTATTTATCGGTGTGGTTAAATGTTTATCTCTTTCCATCCTGAAGAATGCTGTGGGAGACAATACATGACTGAAGAAGAAAAGAAGAGAAATTATGCTAGAAATATATGAAAATAAGAGAGAGAGAGCGATATAGAGAGAAAGTGAGAGAGAGAGAGAGAGAGAGAGAGAAAGAGAGAGAGAGAGAAGGATGTGGAAGAGAAGAAAAGGATTCGCCACAATCCTTAGTTGGGGGTGGGTATCTGCAAAATTGCAATGCATTCTCAAAATCTCACACTCCTCGATCGTGAAAAGTCTTGAAACTGCTCTGCATCAGGATTCAAGTGTTTCTGAAATTGTCCCCTCCCGAAAAATGGAATGATCATAACAGGGGGAGGGGGTGATCACCTCCCTGATTATAATAAACAAATAATAACAAAGCGTGGGAATTCTTCGAAGGGTCTTTTTAATTCTACTTCTTACAAACACTGTATATAATTTTATTTGTTTTGATTTATTTATTTTTCCACCAAAATATCTAAAATTAAAATAACATATAAACCATAGAGTATTACAATATATAATAATATAAAATATATATCACCCTCTTTCTTTCTCTCTCTCTCTCTTTCTCTCTCTCTCTTTATCTC
Source organism: Strongylocentrotus droebachiensis (assembly GCA_035222895.1). Lineage (NCBI taxonomy): Eukaryota > Metazoa > Echinodermata > Echinoidea > Camarodonta > Strongylocentrotidae > Strongylocentrotus > Strongylocentrotus droebachiensis. Next base: position 64,360 of record JAVYIG010007850.1, read on the forward strand.
TCTCTCTCTCTCTCTCTCTATCCAAAACGGAAGGGAGGTAAATGAAGGAGGAGGAACTAAACATACTGGGGTACTATCAGGGGCTGGGGGATGCTGCCCTCCCCCCCCCAAAAAAAAAAAACAGAAAAAAAGGCATTTTGTTTATCACCACTTCTTTTATAATAATTGTATTCGTCACATCAAATATATTTGACTGTCAAGCCAATGAGGTACGTTTTTAAGGACCTTTTATCATTCGTTTTTGAGGGAGTCTTTCTAATTAGTTATATTTTAATGTATAGGCATAAGTCGTTTTCCTAAATAAAATGTGCCTAAAAATGCATTTTCATAATTGTAAGAGGTTTTATATTAAAACAACTGGCTGAATTGTCTTATCAACTCTCCTCCTAAAAATATATAGGCCTATCTTTCGAATGCAAAAAATATTGTTTGATCACGACAAGACTTTCACAATGAGAATTCTCTCAAAACTGAGGGAAGACATGTTAAGTACTCCAAGCCAGAGCGCCAATTTCGGAGAGACTCGGAGACACATTTCCTATAATCTATTTATGGAGGAGCACCCCCCCCCTACACTTTCTAGAAATTTGCAACAACAACAAAACGAACAAAAAATGAGGGGGGGGGGGGGTAGAGAGAGAAAAAAGAAGAAGATTGACATTATGTCGTGCTGAATCAAGGTGCCCTATTATACAAACTTTCACTTGAAAATTTCTTTCTCGGTTGCTACGACCTCTTAATAGATAGATTTTGTTTTCTTCATAGGTTTTTATTCTCTTCTCTCATAAAGAAAATTGTACATAATTTATAACATTGTATACAAAATAACAAAATAATCTTCACATAGGTCTAAATAGATTTGCAATAACCAAATTTATATTTTCACATTTTAAACAAATCGCAAATAAAGTTTGTACTATTTCCTCGACCAGTTGGCGTATACATTTCAAATTATTCCTTTTCTTTCCACAATATTTTTTGTATTCCTCTTAAAAATTCCTTCAGAGAAAAAAGAAGGGTTATGATAAAAGAAGATAAATGATAAAAATAAAAAGAAAAAGAACTAGAAAACACCTACTACCCCCGCCCCACACAACACTTAAACACATAACAAGTACAACAGTATACAGAACACACACATAGATAGGATATGTAAATGCAATCGGTGAAATTTCGTTCTCCGAAAATTTGTCTAAATGACGATTTGACTCTGCCTATAACAAAAAATGAGAAGAAAAGGGATACATATTAAGCTCAGACTTTGATTTGGCTGTGTGATCAAAAGTGCTATTAAAGGCAAAATACAGTAAGATGTGAAGTTCCCCCCCCCCCCCCCCCCCCTCCGGCGCTTAAGAAACACTTCAATTCTTCCTGACTCACCTCCCTTCAAACTTGTTGGCTCATTTCGGAATTCAACGTCATGATATTAATGTACCTTAATTTTTTATATAATTCTCTGACAAACTAGCAAAAATGAAATAGAAAAGAAAAGATACAGGAAAAAGAAAGAACGAAAGAAAGAGAGACAATGGTCATCAATGCAAAAAGGGTGGGGTGCACATTTTTATTTTTTTACTAGTGTAATTGAAAGTTACGTGGTTTTTAAAAATTATGAAATATAGCATGTAGCGGGGCATTATTATTATTATTATTACTTCTACCGCGCTTTTCCCATAAGGCCCAAACCCCCCCCCCCCCCCCCCCTCCCCCCACTCAGAGGTCGGAATGACCGCATGCGTGTTGCCAAAATGTCCGGTAAAGGGGTACTTTTCGTGCGACAAAGTCCGGCCCGAGAATTGTAAAAAAAAGGGGTGTATTTGACTTTTCACCCGGAGATTTCTTTAAAAAGGGGGTGTTTTTCTTTTTTTCTCTCATCTCTTTGGACTCCTGAGAAATTATTCCGAATTTAGGGGGGTACATTGAGCATTTTTCCTGATTTAGGGGGGTCTCCAAGGCAGGAAAAGCCCGCGAAAAGCCCGCGAAAGGGGGGTTCGGAAATATTGGCAGTCCTCAGACAGGGGGTGCTTTCAAAAAGAGGGAACGAGCACATGCGTACCCTAAATAACACTGAGTGGGGGGCCGGGGGCCCAAAGCGCTTACTGAGTAAATGGCAATTACATAAATACATGTAATAAGAAAAACGATCTTACAACTACAAACTGCAAAAAAAGAAGGTGCTTTTAAGGCCTTTCTGAAGGTATGACTGATTAAGACGAATTCTAAGTGGTATATCATTCTGATATTCTGAAGCAGATAAAGTAAATGTTATCACCGGCTAATGTGCGGGTAACTGAATATGTGCGACGAAGTGGATCACTGGCTGATCGACCTCAATGCCCAGGTTATTGTATACAAATTCAAACAGTTATCTAACTATTGTAGGGATTGATTATTGAGCATTTTAAAAATTGTTCTTTGTTTCAAAGGAAGCCAGTATAATGATCTCAAGCCTGAGATGGATGGTCCCTACAAACCTGATATATCAATCGGGCTGCCCAATTTTTTAGCCGTTGAACATGATCCAATTTAGGCGAGGGAATGGTAGAGAAAAGCCCATTACAATAATCAATACGGGATAGAACTAGAGAACGCACAACATGACAGGCAGACTCGTCCGAACCTTTTGATTCTAGCAATATTCCTTAAATAAAACGCAACCATACTACAGATGTGAGAAATATGGTGAGACATCGACGTGCATGCAAGAATCTAATACTAACAGCGACAAGATTTCTTGTTTTTGAACGGCTAGTGAGTGTGCCACCAACATCCAACTGAACTTTTGGAGGCCATGTAGAAAAATGTCAACGGAGTATGTCAGGTCAATGTGATAAAAATGGGGTCTAATGAAATTAGTAAACAAACAGATAATATTGCACCTAACCAGTTCAAATTTGGGGCTTTTAATAAATTATAATAATGTGCAAAATGTTGTACGTTGGGACAGGGGCGTACGCAGGATTTTTTCAAGGGGGGGGTTTTAAAATATTTTGCTCCGAAAATTTGAAAATCGCGCCGGCCGAAAAGTCGCTCAGTGGGGGGGGGGGGGGGGGGGGGGGGGGGGGGGTAAGCGGACACTTTTTTTTTTTTTTTTTGGAGGTCAAAAAAAAATCGCATTGACTCAGCCAGCCGAAAAGTCGCTCAGTGGGGGGGGGGGGGGGGTAAGCGGACACTTTTTTTTTTTTTTTTGGTCTCGAAATTTTAAAATTTGACATTTTTTTTCGTTGGGGGGGGGGGTAAGGTCACCTTTTTTAGGTTACCCGTGGCCAAAGGGGGGGGGTTTTAGGATTTTTTAGGGGGGTTTACATACATAAAAATACCAAAGGGGGGGTTTGAACCCCCAAACCCCCCCCCCCCCCGGGGGGGGGGGGGGGGGGGGGGGGGGGGGGTAAGCGGACACTTTTTTTTTTTTTTTTTGGAGGTCAAAAAAAAATCGCATTGACTCAGCCAGCCGAAAAGTCGCTCAGTGGGGGGGGGGGGGGGGGGGGTAAGCGGACACTTTTTTTTTTTTTTTTGGTCTCGAAATTTTAAAATTTGACATTTTTTTTCGTTGGGGGGGGGGGGGGGGTAAGGTCACCTTTTTTAGGTTACCCGTGGCCAAAGGGGGGGGGGGGGTTTTAGGATTTTTTAGGGGGGTTTACATACATAAAAATACCAAAGGGGGGGTTTGAACCCCCAAACCCCCCCCCCCCCCCCCCCTGCGTACGCCCCTGCGTTGGGACACCATTTGAGGTGACGCTGATACTATGCTGAGGGGAGGGATCGAGGGGGTGGCGTCAAGGATCGAGGCACTGTAATACGCCCATGTATATAATTATATCTTCGCCATTGTTCGGGTTTTTGAATTTTCATTGAATTAATTCTTTTTTAAATAGTAGAAAATAATAATTTCTTTGTGAATTTCATAAAAGCTATGCTAAATTGTGAATGACAGAATGTACATGACATGCATTTTCAATATCATTATTATAAATAAGTACAAAACTAAAAGTCGGAAAATTAGGCTTAGTTTGAGGATTATAGCAATTGTTTATTTTCAGGCTAATTTATCACGTGTCAAATTATTAAATAAAGTACAAGCCATACCTCCTTTCATTTTTTAAAAATAAATAGGTCATGATAACTTTTATTTAATCATAGTTATCTGTTTTTATAATTTGTCCGTCTTTTTTTATTTAGATCTACATGCACATAATACCGCACCGGTAACTTATTTTTTTCCTTGACGTATTTCTAATCATACGTTGCCGTAAACTGAGAATCTGTGCAGTCATGAAGTGTATTTCTCTCGCCGTTTTGGTCATATTTGGCCTGAGTTTGGTTTATGGAGAAGAGGAAGGAGCATCTTTCGACCTTGATTATGACACTGCTTCATTCGGAGAAGAAATAGGCAAAGGAGATCATTTTGTCAAGTTCTTTGCCCCGTGGTAAGCTAAGAGTAAGACAGCTCTAATAAAATATTAGTAGGTCTAGTTCGTTCACTTTCGTTTTTAACATTGCCCCACATATTCAGTTCCATGTTTTGAGTTAACTCGACGGATAACCATAGACGCATCGACCGCGTCAACTCGCTTATCGGCATCGAGGCCAGGACGTAGCGAGGATTTTTTAAGGGGGGTTGTTTTTTTGCCCAATTCGCGAAAAAATATTTAGCGGCGAATTAGTCAGCCGGTAAGTTGAAACAAGGCGGGGGGGGGGGGGGGGGGGGGGAGGTAGATCTAGATCTAAGCATTAATTTTTTTTTTTGGGGGGGGGGGGGGGGGGGAGTGAACACTCCTTTTTTTTTCTTCCTGAATATCCACCTTAAGCAAACAAACAAAAACGTTTACATTTTTTTTGCTAGGGCATAGATCTAGATAAAACAGATATTTTAGGGTGTCATTAAATTTCTAAAACACCTAACACACCCCCCTTTATACGCCAACGATCGGCACGTAGAACTTTTCGCATTAAGCTAGGCACATTCATGGGGCACTAGAGGGCGCTTCGCGCTCGTACGAAAATCTGAATGGCCTTGCTGCGGTGGGTCGGCAATAATCAGCCCAAAACTTGGATATGGGAGAGTGGAAGGATATATCTTTTTTATAATGTTATCTGGTCTTACCCTTAACCATCCTATGTTTAATCTATGTAGAAATAACATGCGAGTACGATAAGAGAAACATCGGGCCCATTACTGATGCAACTTTTGAAATATTAGCCTAGAAATGACCACCAAACGGAAAAAAATGACATTTTTTCCCGACAAATCTTCATAAAATCTGAGTTATAAACAAGTCACATCTAGGTACACTAATACAAATACGATTTTCTGAAATTAAGGTATGATTTATTAAGTTTCTTTCAAGTATATTTCTGCGCATTGCAGCGCCAATATTCTACACTGCTTCAAAATCACCCTTGAAATTTTTTTTTGCAACGAATTTTTTACGAGGTCCGCGAGTGTTCCCCGTTCCTTGCGTGTTGAAAGTTTGGTAATACATAGTTTCCATTGACTCGCGCACGAAAAAATGAACGCACGTAATGCAACCGTGCGCGTCATTTTCAGCTGTCGAATGTATACGACCAATTTTACATGTACGATTTTTAGTACAGATACTTGGTCAGTTTTCTTCTTATATCTTTGGTTTTACAACATTTAAAAATATAATTTCTTCAAATTTGCTCCTGACTCGTTTCAGACTAATTGTATGATGTGTTTTCAAGTCAGTTTTTTGAATATATTTTTTTGCATGAATTTGCCTAATTAAGCGCTGAATTGAACAGTGTAATAATATAAGATAAGCGCGCTGTCATTGGCAGATCCGCTCCAGAGGTTTCAAATTGAACTGAGAGAGGGCTCACTTGTCTTGAGCAGAGAGCGCAATGACAATGCCAATACGTAATATTACATAACGCACTGACTTGTCATGCTTTAATTGAACAGGTGACGCACTTCACACATAGCTGACGCACACTTAGCATAGAGTAAAGGAGCCGGTAATCGGCCAGCTCCGGTTTTCGGCCGATTGGTTGGATACATGGTAAAATCACTTTAAAATACATCGCATAATAGCATAACACATATCCCACACATACCATACCATGCCAGTGTCACTGAAGAACCACATTTGCAATGAAAAATATATCCTAAAATATCACATTTTAGCGATGTAATCGGCGGTCCCGCTACCCGAATATGAAAAATTGAGTATCTTACGCGTGTCTGTAAGAAATATGGGTACCATAAAATGAGCTTTATTTCAAGTATTTTTCAAATTTAGAGCCCGATTTTGTCGAGTCGCAAGCTCAAAAGTATCTCATCACATGTATTAAATCAATGCAGCCGGACACCGCAACGCACACACAATATCTGTCTAATTCAGATTCCAATTTCTGATCAACGCAGTGCTAGTTTTCGACATGGCGAGCACCGGGGAGCTCCGGCGTGGGATACTTGCTCCGCCCGCTAGTGCTATAGATCAGCGCGGAAACGTGCAGCGCGTGCGTGTGCTTCCTTTGTACATGCGGTCGAAAACTGGCTCGCTATGTCGATAACTGCCTCCGAAACAGTGAAAATTGAAATGAATATTGTCATGGCAATTTGTGATTTATTTCTGGGATTCTTTTTTTGTTTAAATAATAATAATATTTGCTTCATGATTTAAACAAGAAATGATAATAAATAGGAAGTAAAGAGTCCCAAAAATAGGATTTTGTCTTAAGTGGTCGTAAAACCCTCCTTTAAGCGTTGGTCACATCCCACCGTGCATGTTTTTAGTCCGTACGGTTTTTGGGGAGGCCACGGCCGCCACGTTTTTCTGAAAACGTAGGGAGGGAATGGCAAAGGCAGGGAGGGAGTTCCGGCAACGCGCGTCACACGCACTGTGTAAGTACGTGGCCCGCACGCCACGCCTGGCCGTGAACGGTTGCGTGCATCGTACGTTGCGCACGTGGTAACAACGTACAGTCTCCGTGCGGTTGCCACGTTATCGTACGGAGGCCGTACTTACAAGTGCTGCTCACGTACGGTGTCCTTACTCACTTGCATGTTGTAAGTGTGTGCACGTGCGATGAACTCGGTGTTTATATAGGACGACATTCCGATGTTCTCTAGAAGTCCCAGCTGTTGCTGCCTCAAGATGCCGCCCATTCCACCAAAGAGACTATATACTGCATACATCAGTGCGAACAACGTGCGTTGTAAGTGCTTACTTGGTACGGTCCACGTGAGTTCTGCGTGCTCATTGGATAGCTGAACTGGGGAAGTGGCGAGTAAGCACGGACCACGCACTTATCACGTGCGCCTTTAAAAGACGCACGGAGTCAGTGCGTTGTGCGCTCGTTGGCAGTACCGGGCACGCACGTCACACGCACTGGGGTGAATCGGTAGCCCGAACGCAGCGAAAGTTCCTCGTGCACTAAAAGTGCTACGGTGTGTCTGCGTGCTCCCAAATCCGTATGGAGGCGGTACTCATCCCGTACGGATACCCAAATTTTGCCCACGTTTTTGCACGTAGACAGCACGCACTTGCAAGTACGGCGGGATGTGACCACGGCATTACTCTATATGTATAAGTTTCTATAAGTTACCCAAAATGAAGAAATTCACAGATTGAATTTTGATGTGTAGAAACAAACCATAAAATACATGGTGCTTGACCTTTAATTGACCTGCAAAAATGTTGACTCAGTAAAGATTCATTTGCTACAAATAGCATTTATAAGACTAGATTAAAGTAGTATGTACATAATAGAATATGAAAACTGTTTTTTTTTTATTTATTACTGGGAGAAATGTATGTACGTACATGTATGTCAATTTTCATACCAGCATATTTCGCTGTACACACACTTCCTGGATCTCTTGGATATCCTTGTTTCTTGCTACATGTTAGTGGGTTTATCATTCTAGAAAATCACTTTTTAAAAACCCCACTGATTTAGATTGATTGAGAGAGAGAGAGAGAGAGAGAGAGAGAGAGAGAGATTGGGATCGGGTAATCCATTTTATAATGTACAATGGCTATGCAGGGATGCAAACCTTCATCTTCTTGACTGAGACTGTAGGTCTAGTGCATGAACCACTATGCCACAGAATTATATGGCTCTTTGCTTTGATATTCATGTGACTGTTCTGACAGTACCTGCACTTCGGATAACATTGGGTCAAGTGATTACCTTAGTCCACTGCGCCCAATCATTTGTAAAATTTTCAATACCGGTAAGTATAAAACATCCTCAACGCTCAAACAGACACAGTCCTTTCATGCTAGGGTCTGAAATCGAGGATTGTGCTATTTGTGCGATTAGTGAAAAATGATGATTGAAGAAAAAAATTAGTAAAAACGGGATAGAATGTGGACTAGCGATTACCTACAGGTGATACACTTTCGATCCTTTGGGAATACCGATTTGTAAAGCTCATTCATGTTGCTGACAGGGGTACACAAATAATTTGGCATAATTTGTGTCTCATCTTGCAGAGAATTTATAGCTGCCAACCATTCCTATTTTGGAGGAATGACTCCTATTTGTTGACCTTCAAACTAACGTTACAAACCCTAGATTCCTCTCTTTTTTAAGAAATTCTGTATAAAAAGTATACAAAATAGACAGTGATTCCTAATTTTGCCTTGAGAGATTTATAACTTTTGCTTTGAAATGTTGGCAGGAGTGATGTCTAATACCGGTAGTCAAAGGGTCTACTAGCCTTTTCTTACTCCTGTAATTCAAGTAATATTACCCCAAACTCTAATTTGGGGGTTCTTTGACTTGTGACAAGTTCATTTGAAGTAACTACATGTAAATAAATTGCTATAAAAAAAAAAAGTACATTTTAATTATTTAGCAATTTGTTCTTCATTCATTATTAGCCTAGTGTATATAATGTTAGGTTTGGTAGACAAAGGCATGTAATTATAAATAGGCATGCATAATTTGTTTAGCTTCTGGTAACAGATGGTGTATTATTTACATGCAGCAACAAGTGATTAACACTTTGGTTGCCTTCTTCGCCCCCTCTGCATGGTCTCTTATTTGCCATACATGCAATTTTGTTCAAAAATAATAGGCACCACTTAATGAAAGGATTGCTTTGTGCAATGCAATGGCTTTTCAAAATTACAAATTTCTATTATTTATTAGCTACATGACAACCCTTTAAACACTGGTATAGGTTAACCTTGCCATGGAAACAATTAAATACAGTTAATACTTTATACTTTGTGGCAGTGTGCTTAATCATCTTTAAATATCTGTAAAAATTCATTGCTTCATCTGCTCTAAAACTTCATTGAGCCTTCCTTTAGAACATGTACATTATTTTAAAAAAACAAGTAGATATCACAATATAAACCAAGAATAGTTGTTTTTTTCTTAACTCGGACCAGTTTGCTTCCTTACTTGGAATTATTGATCTGTCCCCCCCCCCCCCACCCCTTTAACTCTACCCTTATGTTTAGATACATGTACAGTGCATGTACGGTATGTGTATTCCTAAATTTGAAGAGTTTCATTCAGACTTGAGAATGGGTTTACAGGTAAACAAAATTATTAGTAGCCATTTGTCCATTTTCATTAATATACTGTAAAGCCAGAAAATTCCGCTGATAGAAATGTTCACAGATATTTGTTGACTGCCATTTTTGTAAATTGCCCAAATTCAGTGTTGTGATGAAAGGGATTTACCTACTTGTAATTATTTGTTGGCAAGAAACTTCTGCAAATCTGGACCACATGCAAAATTCACAAAACTTATGTACACATGACTGAAAGTTTCTTGTTTTTTAGTATAGAACTATTTAAACCTAATAGGTCAGAGATTGTTGAAAGTATGAACCTGAAAATGGAGACAGGAGGGAAAGAAGAGCATGAATACTAGAAGGGCCTGAACCGGAATATTCAATACATCTTTAATGGTGTAAATCACTATTCTAGTATTGCAGTCTTCTCATTTGTGATGTGTTAAACCTATTTGTATCTCCTCTACTTACCCTTCAGGTGTGGCCATTGTCAGAGGTTAGCACCCATCTGGAGTCAGCTGAGTGAAAAATATAACAAACCAGAGGACAGCACCGTTACCATTGCGAAAGTAAGATTTCTATTCTTTAGCTTTGTGTTCTGATTGAAACAAATTATTCAAAAATCATGTCTAGGCAATATATTTTTAGTGATTTCACTTGAATATCTTTTATATGACTCCATTTTCTACTTGCTGGTATTTCATTGATGAAAATTGAGCTAGATGCAAATGTCTTATTTTTGTTCAGATTTTCAAATACAATAGACCATACATCTGATTATTGGCAAGAATTGTCTTGATGCAATTATATTACTGTTTTGAATGTGTGAATTTAAATCATTTGCTTGATTGCCTTCACAAATCAATCAATTTATATCTTAGCCATTAAGGCTTATAAATGTATACATTCCTGTGTCATGTTTAGTGTTCATTGCATTCTATAATCTTGATTTAAAATTCATATTCTGCATTTTTATCATTCTATTGCATACCACAATTGTTATTTGATGGTATTGAAATTTCAGTTTTGACAGTGATTTCAAAAATACTTTTCTTTGAAGCTTACACTAGCAAATTTTATAATGAAGAAACATGCACAGAGTATAGTGTTTTAGATATTTGAGCTATGTAAATTTCAGTCACATTCATGTTATTCATCTTTTATATAGCGCTTAATACATCTCGGACGTCTCTAAGCGCTTTACAGATATACTTTTACCCCGGTCATAAACTTTAATAGAGTCTAATATTTGAAAAAATGTATAATATAATTCCCTTGTTCAGTCTAACAAACCTATCAAAAAGGACATTTATTTATCACCTTTCTATATTTATCTCAAATCAGTGACTTACTGTCACAGGCCACATGTGAAAACAACAAAAGCTTTAATTTGATTTGACTTAATCATTGACCAGGACACCAGGTTGATTGTACAGAAGAGACCAAACTATGTTCTGAACACATCATTACTGAATACCCCACACCCAAGCTTTACAAGAAGAACATAGCATCTGTCAAATGTTTGTTTAAATCCATCACGATTCAGTCACAATCTATGTGAGAAAAAGACACAAGCCTTTAACAATTCAATTTGATTTAATTGTTGACCAGGTGGATTGTACAGAAGAGACCAAACTATGTTCTGAACATGGCGTCACTGGATACCCAACCCTCAAGCTTTACAAGAAAGACAAAGAACCTCTCAAATACAAGGGCAAGAGAGACTTTGCCACATTAGATGCATACATAGAGAAAGAGCTGAATCCACAGGTAAGTCACGTGTGTTAACTTTTCCAGGGCACATAACTAAGGCCTAAAAAAAAAGATGTTGTATTGCCCTTTGCGACCAACCCAAAAATCTTGAAAACTATGGTAGGTTTTTTCTTAAAGTTTTTTTTGTTTGACGTTTTTTAGGAAAAAGTGTATTTAAAGGGAACCTAAACCTTCATACTAAGTTACTTTTATTGTAAAGTTTAAGATATTTGAAAAATATCAGTGAAAATTTGAACAAAATCAAGGAATAAAAAAGTAAGAGCTTTTTGAAATGACTAGTCACTAGAGGGCGGTATTCAATTTGATGACATCATCTGTAGACAACTCTCCATGCCTTTTGTACATCAAATTTCATGTTTTTCCTTCTTTCTTGTGATTGAGATAATCTACTCCCCTGAAAGCAAGATATAGAATGCAAAATGATATTCTAATTCACATGTTATGAAGTCGGATCAAGAACACAAATAAATACGAAGAAAACAGAAAATTGCGAAATTTTATGTACAAAAGGCACAGAGAGTTGTCCACAGATGATGTTAAAAATTGAAAACCGCCCTCTAGTGACTAGTCATTTAAAAAAGCTCTAACTTCCTTATTCCTTGCCCGATTTGGTTCAAATTTTCACTGATTTTATTCAAATCTTTTAAACTTTACAATAAAAGTAACTTAGCATGAAGGTTTTGGTTCCCTAAGCATTCAAAACTGAAAATATCTGCCCAAAACAGGGAGTTTAAAAAAAAAAAAAAGATTTCTGACCGACCGACCCATGTTTTGGCACCTAAAGGGCAATACAACATCTTTTTTTTAGGCCTAATGGCCCATTCAAGTATGCTGGTAAATCACCACGTGTGCTGATATTTATTTATTTATTATTTTTTGTGTACTCAATCAAGGGCATGTGAAATTGAAAAAGAAGCTGCACACATGGTCCCTTGGTATTCACTCTCATGTATCTGTGCATTACACAATTCAACCATATGATAACGTGGTAAAGAGCAGTGGATTTAGATGGATGGGTCATGTGCTGCAAAGGGAAGATGATGAACCTGTGAAAAGAGCATGGGATCTGGAAGTGGTTGGCATAAGAGGGAAAAGAAGATGGAAATTATAGACATGGTGGAGAAAGAAGGCAGTAAGGTTGGTCTAAATGAGGAGGATACTCAAGACAAGGTGAAGTAAAGGGATGGTGGGTCATGGCATGAAAGTCATTTTTTCATGTTACCTTCCCCTTCTCTCTCTCTCTCTCTCTATCCCTCTCTCTCTCTTTCTCTCTCTTCCTCTATCTTTCTCCCTCTCTCTCTCTCTCTCTCTGTCTGTCTCTCTCTCTCTCTCTCTCTGTCTGTCTGTCTCTCTCTCTCTCTCTCTCTCTCTCTCTCTTTTCCTCTTTTCTTATTCTTTTTCCCTGTTTTCCAACGTGATGTAGGGGGGGGGGGCAATATGTTATGTGCCTCTCTTGGCTTGATAACATCAACCATTCTGATACATTTACTGATTAAAGGAGAGTTCTTAAATAATAGTGGGTAAAATTGGCACTACAATAAATCCTGGAGGGCACCGGGCCCCGCCGGGCAGAGCTGAGGATTGAAACGGGTGATACAAATGTTGCAAAATAGTTTCTGATAGTATAACTCTATTATCGAATGAACCTTTACTTTACTTGTACATGTATTATAGAGAACTGTTGCTGAGCTAGCGCAATGAGCGTCCCTGGACTGTGTGTGCGCTCTATAAGTTTACACTATTATTATTATTATTATTGAAGTTATTGTTTTTGCTATATATTTTTTAACAGGAAGCCGATGTTCCCCAGGTCCCTGCAGCAAAGAATGGTCTCTACGAGCTAACCGTAGCCACCTTCAAGGATCATGTGGCGAAAGGAAACCATTTTATCAAGTTCTATGCCCCATGGTGCGGCCATTGCAAGCGACTTGCCCCAACATGGGACGACCTTGCCAAAGGGTTCCAGCATAGCGACATTGTGACCATTGCTAAGGTAATGTCAAAGGTCTGGGGGTGTTTCACAAAGATCCTAAGTAGAAATTATCTCTAAGTTGGACTTAACAATTATGGAAAGCCATTAGCATCTATGAAAATATTTTGTAAAAGTTCTTTTTAAAAGGCATAAAATGTTATTCAAATCATTCATATTTTCTATTATCAAGGAGATTTCATGTTCTTGATGTGGAATTCATAAAAAGTCTAAAGTACTTCAATTTTCGCTTTTTAATATACTTTATTTGAAGGCTATAAATGGCTCTCCATTAAGTTCGACTTAGGACCTTTGTGAAACGCCCCCCAAGAGTGGTAGTAAAGACAGGGGTAAAGTGAGGGTGGGGTGAATTTATACATCCTAGCCAATTTAATCATAAATAATGATAATCATCAAATGATTATTAGACCTTATAGATATTGGATAGTAGACAAAATGGAATTTAGATAAACTGGGAATTAGACTAAATGGCTATTAACCTAAATGGCTGTTAGACCAAATGAATATTGGACCATGTGGATAGTAGACGGGCTTGTGTAGACCATATGGGAATAGACTAATTAGGTAGTAGAGGAACTGGTTGTAGTTCAAACCCTTGTGGACCACTCTGCTAAGCCTTTAACCAGCCCATTCTGAATGTATTACAGTCGAAGGTATGTTGTTGTCTCCTTACAGGTTGATTGTACAGCACATAGAGCAGTCTGTGATCAGTATGGAGTCAAGGGCTATCCAACCCTCAAGTTCTTCACGGACGGAGAAGCCGTGAGTTACCTTATTCCTAAACAGTTCAGTAGATGGCTTAAACTGACCAAAGTCTGATATTTGTATGTATCATGTGATACCTTTTTCATTTAGTAAAGCATGTCAAATCTTGAAATTTCAATTCGGCCCATGGATTGAATTTTGATACCACAGGACACTATTATTGTTCCAAATAAATACAAAATTCTCACTGAACCATGATTAAAAGTTCTTGCATGAAGTAATAATAACAATAATGGGTTCTTTTATAGCGCTCATGTCTGTCACCCTTGAAACTTCTGGCCCTCCACAATTATTACCCTGGCTTTAGCATAGCTGACGTTAATGGGGCTCTAGCATTTCGAGTAATTAATTCCTGCCTAAAGGAGTTTGAAGTACCAGTAAAGATTACCAAAAATTAAATAATGTGTGACTGAGCTATATACTTTTTTCTAATTTCCATATGGAGCAACATAGTGTGTTCCTTTACAGATTTTACATTTGATCTATAATTTGATCTATATAACTTGGAAAATCAAAATTACTTTATTTTTGTTTCCTGTATTTAAAGAGCCTTATACCAAAATGAGCTAAATCCACTTTTGATGAAAATTGAGTTATTGATATCAGAACATTGTTCACTTAAATACCCATCTTTCAACAAAATTATCTACCTAAATTTTGGGAGCAATTATACAAAAAATGCGCCTTCTAATATCACTTTTCCATAGACGCCTGTATAAAGTCTGGTAAATAATTAAGTTAAACTCTTGATTTGTACTAACCTGGCTTTCATTACTGCATGCCTACGTCACTAGGTTGAATCTTACAAGGGCGGGCGTGACCACGTTGCCATGAAGGAGTATGTCAGCAAGATGACCAAGGGTGCAGAAGCCGCGCCCCTTCCTGGCTCGGAGGAGGCTATCAAGGTGGTACCTGTGAGAGAGGAACCCGTCGGGGGGGAACAACCAGCTGTTGAATCCAAGGTAAGCTTGCCAGTCATCAAAAGACATGTCTGTCCAAACCGCATTGAGCGTGTCTTGGCAACTGAAATTGAATTTATTGATTAATCTGTCATACAACAGTTATTGTATATTTAGTTTTTATTGCCCATTGGACTTGTCATGTGTAAGAATTAGAGGTATAACAAAGACGTGTACAAAGACAAATACACATTATATGATCAAATAACAGAAGAAAATTTGAAAGAGGTTTAAAAGAAGTCACTGAATATTAAGTTTTTAATGCCCATTGGCATTGTCATTTGAAGGGAATAAGAGGTATATTAAACAAAGGAGTATACAAAGTCAAATACACATTATGTGATCAAATAACAGAAGAAAATACAAAAGACGTTTTAAGGAAGTCACTGTTTATTTAGTTTTGATTGCCCATTGGTATTGTCATGTGTAAGAATTAGAGGTATAACAAAGAAGTGTACAATGACAAATACACATTATATGATCACATAACACAGGAATATACAAAAGAGGTTTTAAGGAAGTCACTGTATATTTAGTTGTGATTGCCCATCAAAGAGTTGTAATGAGAAGGAAATTCAATGAAAAGCGAGTTCCTACACTAATTAAATTCTTAACTTCACTTAACTCTAAACCAATACTTCTGATGAAATAAGACCTGGAGCAATCGTTCGTGGGAAAATGTTGAGCACCGGATAATATGATCCTTTTCTTTTTTTGAAGATGTCTATTACAAAAAATTAAAAAAGTTATTAAAAAAAATTATCTTCTTCTATTACAATTGTACTGAGAGTATTTTTTTTTAAAGATAAGTTTCTTAGCATCATTGATCTCGGGCTGATAACCGAGTAACTTTAGACACCCAACTTTTGGGGTAAATTTTGATTGACACAAGATAATTGACAGGTTGTAGATTACACAGGAAATACCTGATATGAAATATACCCTAAGGGTGCTTAAGAATTGTACCTTACAACTTGTAAGTTACTGGTTGCAGAAATCTACAAGAAATCGACATCCTTGGAATGCATTTCTTGGGCAAAATTTGTAAACAAGGAGGAATGTGTAATTTACAATCAATGGGGAAGGTTTTAGAAATAAAAACTGATACAGTTTTTAGCATACATTTACGTGTTGTAACAGAAATGCTTTAAATGCTCAACAGATGGGTTTGAATTAAGTTTTCAAAATGCCTCTGTAAAGTGGCTCGTGATGGTTTACATGTACACGTATGTAAATAGGTTCCCTATCCATCTACCCTCTCCCTCTCCACATCATTACATGACTTTTTGACAAAAGAGTATATGATGATTACCGGTATATAGTGTTTAATCAACAAATTTTACTTTCTTCTTTTGTAACTACAGGTTGTAGTTTTGTCAACGAATAATTTTCTGGCACTGACAGCAAAAGGCACATCTCTTGTAAAGTTCTATGCACCATGGTAAGTAACACTGAAGATAAATAATTTATAGAAATTGTATTCTATTATAGAAAAGTAAATTAAACTTACTTCATTCAGTAACATATATTCTAAATCAAAATTCCTGATATTATTTTTGTTATAGTCTAAATTACCATCAAATATTGAGTTATCAAAGCAATTTTACTTATTAATCCCCCCATAAAGAAGATAAATAAATAAAATAAATATAATCAAAATGTTGGAGGGGGCAATACTAGTTCCAGGTACAGTACAACAAGAGTTACATATCAACGACTTTCTCGCCGCTAGCGTGCTGTGTTTCCCTACACTTAGCGATATTGCTACTTGTAAAGTGTAGCGAGTATCAGCTACAGTCATCAGCGAATTGCGTGTTAGTCTTTGATATTCGACTCCTTTCTCACGCTGTTGGTATATTGGGTTTTTTTTTCTACATGCTACGAAAAAGGTCCTCTGTCCAATTTACAAAAGTTTCATGTCACAATAGTTTCTGCATTTACAGTACCAAAATACAAACTTGTACCGGTACATAAAGGTGCCCTTTGACCTCTTCATGTGTACTAATCTGGCTTTCATTACCACATGCCTTTGTCACTAGGTTGAACTTTGAACTTTATGAGGAAACATTAAAAAATGTTTTCCTTTTTGTGTTGTACTTGTAGGTGCCCACACTGCAAGAAGCTGGTACCTGTATGGGATGAACTGGCTGAGAAGTTTGACAGCAGGAAAGATGTGACTATTGGCAAGGTGGATTGTACAGTGGAGACAGAGAAACCTCTCTGCAAGAAACACGCTGTAAGATACCACTCTATATTATGGAAAACCGGGAAAATCTTTTGAAGTTAAATGATAGATAGATAGATAGTCAAATTTATTTCATTCATGATAAAAAACATTTAGATAAAATAACATACAATATTGCATACATAAATTGACAAAATAACATACATTACAAAGATAATCATACAATATAATATACATCATATAGATAATCTGGACAAAATACAGGGAAAAGTGTTTATGAGAATGAGCATACCAGCTAGAAAGGAAATGCCTTTTTAGTGCTGCCACCTTCACAAAAATTGAAACTGAAACTGAAAATTTGAAATTAGGATAAGATGAGAGTATAACAGGACTAGATTGAAAATTGAAAGCATAAGTATAAGCATAGCTACTCATAAGATGAACAAGATTAACAACAAACAAAACAAGAACACATTTTAACTTACATTAACAAAGACAAAAATGATATACATGTACATGCTTCTCATGCACTTTGTTGCATGTGTGGCAAGTGATGCTAAACTGTTTGTTTCTAAAAGCAATCTCTGTATATTGAGGCAAAATTGTTTGAATTCTGTACGGTTAGATAGGGGTGACTGAATATGAAATTTAATTGAAGGGGGTCAAACATACATGATAATCTTTATCATTTAGTTCAGTTGTTATAAATTGAGGATAATCATCCTGCAATGATCAAAAATATGTTCTCATGGAAGCTAACACATTTATCAAACGTTTATTTCCAAAAATTGAAATAAATCTGAAAGAATATGTGTCAATTACAAATTAATAAGCAAAAAAAATCCATTCTATGAAATATCTGGACTATGTTGTTTACCTGCAGTGCTATCCCATATTTATATATGTGTGTTGGCAATTTTGTCACAGTTGTTTTGTCCTACTTGTTGGTGTATTATTTAACTTTGGTTAGCCTAACCTTTACCACAATCGACAACAGTTCATACTGATATTCAAAAATCTTTGCTTGTAATAAATCCTGCTACAAACATTTAAGTTTGGCTTCAACATCAATCAGAAATATATGTATCATCAAAATTTTACTCCTTGATGTGAATCAATAAAATGCTTAGAGGCATCGTGAAAGAGCATTTTAGTTTGTTGTGTTTTATGAAAAGAAAAAATGATAATAATATTACTTGATGAACACAGGACTTGATAAAGAGAGATTATTTTGGGTGTTTTCAGATCCCATTCAAATGTTTGTTGGTTAATTCAACGTTTTTATGTGCAACTTTGTGTTTTAGTCACCCATCTTGGCTAGTTTCTAAAGCATTTTTTTCTGCCTACTTTTCTTCTAACTTGTGCCTGAATGCGCCCCTCTCATAGCAACAGTCCTATCATTGAATTTTTCCTTTCTTGTTTGCATCTTCCTACCACACAGATTGAAGGCTACCCTACCCTTCTTCTCTTCAAAGACGGGGAGATGGTGGAGAAACACTCTGGCACCAGGACATTGGAAGCACTAGAAATCTACCTCAAATCTAAGCTACCCAAAGAAGAGCTGTAGAAGAATTATCAAGACTCTTTCCCACCCTCTGTGTGTTTGTTTGTTTGTGTATTAAAAGCAGTGTAAAGCACTTAGTGGTGATATTTTATATTAAGTGGTATATAAATGCAGGTTTATTACTATTATTATGATCATTATTGTCATCATCATTTTTCAACTTGGCCTGAGTCATAAACTTTTTTTTGTAACTTGGGCTCCAATGCCCCGATGAATATCTACACGTCGGACAACAGTACAAATGTTGCCTTGACTTTGTACTGTGCATGTAGGAAAATGACTAGAACACCAGTTGAAATTTCATGCCTCGATTCATTCTCCATTTAAAGAAAATTTATTTAAAGACCATCTGTTGTGGGATTCCTGATTCTGAAAGGCGATTTTGATTTCAAGATGTAGCAATTTTCAGCTGTAACACTTGAAATTTGTAATCTATCCTAGTGACTGCTTCAATGGATTCTAACTTCTGATTAGTTGGTAATTCTTTCAGTTACATAAAACCAGTTGAAGCTTTAGTTTGAGGAGAGTCTATCATAAACTTAGTCTAATTTCTTTTGAATATCATGTAGAGAATTTTCATATTAAGAGTAGATTGAGGGAAACCATTTTGTGTTTTCCTTTTTTTTTTAAGTGTTTGTGAATTGTAGATAAACAGGTAGTTTAGTAGAGTTTAACAATTAGAATTATGGTAAAAGTATTCAGCTAATGATTTAATACATCATTATATGCGTGCTTAGCATACAATGCATAGCATGTAATGCAGAGCACATTTGTGACAATGGAAATCATTTCCTGTTTTCTTGTTTTTTGTGTTTTTTGTAGTAATTTGTTAGCATAAGAAGGAGAGCAATACTGAATCAAATCAACTTTCATGGCCGCTGTCTAATTTTGGAAAGACATCCATTGAAAGGTTAGATATTGTCTCATTTATGCTTAGCATCTTGAGTTTAAAATTTGATTATGTCCAAGAATAAAAGTTGGAAGAGCTAAAACAGTCTTTATGAAAGGTCTTTTCGAAAAGACTTCTCAAGGAAAACGGGTATGGTGGTTTCATAGATGGGTGATCTTTATATACAGGCTCATTTGAAAACAATGGTGGTATTTTGAAAACAATGGTGGTATTTTGAAAACAATGTTATCTTTCTTTTGAGCAAAACATGGTTTTTGCTAACAGGAGAGATAGTTTTCAGAATACTTCCAGAATGTTTCTGTTATTAATGAATGAACTATAATACTTGGAATCCAGTCTGCATACAATATATGTTGCTACATCAGGCAAGCCTCTGGCAAGCTTTTAGGTTGTCAAGAACAACCTTTGTTCAAAAAGTATGCATACAATTTGAATATGTTTTTAAACTGGTCTATTTTCGATAAACCATGTCTTGTGTACCTTAGGTTTGTGACTTTGTGAGTTTGTTCAAAAGTTTTCATTTTATGGTTTGTTAAACATTCCATTTATTCCAATGTAACTCTTTTTGTTGTTGAATTTCTCCACATGTTTACAAATATGCCTTTTACCCCATCGTTTCATGCAAGATTATCATTATAAGTGCTTTTGTTGTACATTTATAACAAATACCTTATGTGCCTTCTGTTGGTCTATAATAGCTAGTCTACTCATGCTTGTGGTAATTCAAGTACATGAATGTGCTATCAAAACATGTTACAAGGTGAAATTTGCTTATGGAGTGTGATATGAAAATGTCCATATTTTAAAGCTCATTTACAGTACCGGTAACGAAGAGAATTTGAAAAGAAATTTAGTAAATTGTTACATGGTCTCATATGGTTCAACTTGTATTATAACATACATCGATCATCAGATGTGAAATTCAATCCATGATTTCCAATGAAGTTTTAGGTTTGGTTTATTTCTGAAATCAACTCCAATTTAAGCCTACACCACCCAATGAGCTATCCCTAACTTGCTCCACTTCATTCTCATGGAGTTATGCAAAAAGCTGTTCACATTCAGCTACCAGTTCATTTCACACACATCTCTGATGCAGAGGGAATTTACATCCTAGCCCAGGATATAAATTACTTTTTTACCTCTGATTTGTTCAAAACATGTATTCAGAGACAAATACTTCACAACACCTTAAAATCATTGGTTGGCATTATTACTATTTATCCACTGAAATCAAGGAAACCTGTCTAAAAGTTTGAGGGGCTAACCAACACTGTACTTGAGCTTTATTTTGAGAGATAACGAGGTGGATTTTCTTGTGCAATGTACAATGTTTGTAGACTGATATTTGTTGTAAGCAGCCTGTATAATTATGCTATTACTGCCTACAAAATATTGGATGGTCCAAAGGAGTTTTTGCTAAAAGTTCATTAGTTCAAACGGACAAGTGTGTGCTAGGCCTGACAGATGAATCATGACTACTATTATTCTTGTGAAATTGAGTATTACAACTTTACTTCTACATTAATGAGTTTTTTAGACAAATCTTTACAGTACCAGTACACTGCATAAACCTTGAGTGCAATGTGGATGTTGGATATAGAAGACTGTTTCATTAGATTTATGAACTTTTAAATCCTTGAATCATGGGACTTATACGCCAGTACTTGAATGTAAGTGTTTGGTAGTAAATCAGAGAAAGTGAGATTCATATTGACAAGTATTGGTATACTTTAGTAAGTTTATGGATCCAAATTGTTAAACTGTCAATAATAAAGCACTTTCTTGGTAGATAAAGTTGATCATGTCTGATGGCATAATTGTGATATCACTTTCTTTTTAAGGTGCATGTAACTAGCACATGTACCATGGCTTTTGCCTGGATCCATTTTCTCCCCATTTTGATGTTAATGTTTTATAGATACATTTGATACATGTATCTTGTGTGAAATTAATGAATTTAATAGAAATAAAAGTCTAAAGTATACACTGTGTCAATCAATCCTTTGCATCTTTTTGCAGTCTGTGCTAAGTATTGTACAAACAAGCAAGTACATATCACTAAAACTCAAATTTCACATTAAAAAAAATGTTACAGAAATAC
The DNA here is from genome assembly GCA_035222895.1 of Strongylocentrotus droebachiensis. Taxonomy (NCBI): domain Eukaryota; kingdom Metazoa; phylum Echinodermata; class Echinoidea; order Camarodonta; family Strongylocentrotidae; genus Strongylocentrotus; species Strongylocentrotus droebachiensis. Next base: position 86,113 of record JAVYIG010007850.1, read on the forward strand.
CAGGTTATATGATATACAATTAACAACTAAATTATTCATACCCCTTGTAAATTTGAGGAATTTTTCTGTGTTTTAGTAAATCAAGAATGAAAGGTGGAATGGTTGAATTTGGTCCTTTGTTGAATACTTTTGGATGTAAACTTTAATATGTCACATTCAGAAGAAACATAAATTGGGACAAATCAACTTTTCACATACTTCAAAAATTAAAAAGACAGGTGAGGATATGAATAATTCAGTTGTTAGCTGTATGTTTCAGTGGCTCCAGGATTGAAACCCCTCTTAAGGGCTGGGAGCCCTAACAATTTGATGGCAAAATTTCACTTCAATTGCATCACAACATGGAAGCGGATGTCTTTTAAGACACATTTCTGCAATGATTTTGAGGAAAGAATACAAAATGGAGGATTTCTGCGTTCAACAAAAAAAAAAAATTATGTATTCTTTTATCAATATGTGTCTTCAAACACAATTTTTTTTGGAGGTGGGTGAATCATTGCAGAAATGTGTCTTAAATGACATCCTCTTTCACATTATGACACAATTTAAGTGAAATTATCCATCAAATTATTTGGCAAATTTGGGGCTCTAATTTCTTTAAAGGCAGAGGGTTGGTGGAAAAGTTGCTATGGTAATTTTCCACTCCGCTAATGATCATGTCCTACACCTTGGACTATGTATAAGGTGTCGTCATAGAGTACATGGTGGACACCCCCTTCCCCCTTCCCCCTCCCCCCCCCCCCCCCCCCCCCACAAAACACAATCTGCAAGTTTCAAGTTTATTGATACAAATCCACAATGTCAGATTATCATCAGACACGAAAAACAAAAGGCCTACATTAAGACAAAATACATACATTGGTACACAACGCATACATTGGGTCAGAAAACACCTAAGATATCAGATAAGTGGTTGTAAGTAAATTAAAGGTAATTTAAAGCCCCAATCACTACTTATAGCTACTTGCGCTCTCTATATAGCAAACAATGCCTAAGTGGTGACCGTTCGTCCCCCATGGTCGCCTTTTTCTTATGTCAATTGAGAACTGATTTGATGAAATAACCACCTGTCAGTGACCATGCAGGGAGGTCAGGGCCCTGGAAACGATTTTTTCACCGGGGCTGCTGAGATTAAATTATATACGTAAATCTGGCCGAAATTTTCGCAACGACTCAGCCAGCCGTTGAATAAGCGGGGGGGGGGGGGGGGGGGGGGGGGGGGGGGGGGGGGGGTAAGAGGACATATATATATTTTTTTTTGTCCCCAAAAAATCGCAACGACTCAGCCGACCACTGAATAAGCGGGGGGGGGGGGGTTAAAAGGACATTTTTTTTTTTTGATGTGTGTATGGGGGGGGGGGGGGGTAAGGTCTGTCATTTCGGGTCACCAATTACCACAATTTTTTTTTTATAATGATATATATTAAATATATCATAACAAAAAAAATTGCAGGGGGTGCTGTGCCCCCCCTGGGAAAATTCCGGGGGTGCTGCAGCACCCCCAGCACCCCCGCTTCCCAGGGCCATGAGGGAGGTCCAATCCTTCCTGCCAAACTAGTGCCGATAGGCTTTAAAGTACATTACTAAGTCTTATGAAGTAATTTCTCTCTTTCTATATACATTTGACTTATACTGAGTACACAGATACTACTTATGTCATAGTCACTACTTTGGCGTACAACATAAAATTTCTCTTCCATTCATATTCTTGAATGACGGAACTATATTTATGATACTGTTAAATATAAAGACCAGTAATGGCCATGCGTTGGCATTGTGAAAGAAACGTTGTGGAATCGATCAGAAAAGGTTGATCATTTAGCATATAAGTATTGGTGTGTACTGCAAGGTTCTGGAATCATCAAAATGATAAGAAATTTGACCCAGTCTTGGTAAAGTTACAAGCACTGTACACAGAAATCTGATATGGGACTACGCACACGTGCGCGACACGTGCGTTTATCTCTCACAGTCAAATAGATAAACTAATTTACCAAATATATCAATTAGTAGGCAGTTTCCCGGCAAATTTTTGATCATCATGTATTAGTCAAAACATATTCTTTCACATGATCGGTAATAGAGAGCTTCCATTTCACTTTTTGAAATTGGGGCGTTTCCAATACTGGTCTATACCTTTAAACAAATCAGTTTTCTGGTTATTTAGAACTTGACAGTTCATGACGAAATGACACTCAGTTTCTACCTCACTTCAACAAAGATGACATATACAATTGTCAACGTCTTATTGCTGATGTGTCCCATTTCTATCAATTTAATACATGGGATTTATCTACCGTATATCCAACAATATATAATGTTCAATAATATACCTCTATTAAAAATATATGTTAGTTCTTAGCTTATGACAAAAAATGTATACCGATGAGGCTACCCTGAGTAAACAAGACATATTATTATTATTATTCCATAACTTAATATATATCTTCTAATTTTCTTGATATTACTCTAAAAAGACATCTTTGAGAAAAAGTACTTAGATTATTCCATTATTCCATTATTCCTGCATGGCATACCTAAGAACCGACATAACAAACGTCTGTGCTCAACGACAGCCAATTTTCAGACAGACAAGATAAGTCCCCTGAAAATGTGATAATTTTGGGACTCCCCCCTCCTGGTCCAGAGATTCCTAGATCCACTGCTCCCACTCCCCTGTTGTATTTCTCCAAGTGCCATTCAATTGAATGTAAGTGATATCTACTTGGTTTTTACAGCGGCGGATTCAGGATTCTCTGGCAGGGGGTGGGGGTACATTTGTTTGTATTATGTTATTGTGCCGAGCAAAAACAAAAGGTAATTTGTATATAATGTGTATGCCGATTTGGCTGCAAATTGACTGACAAACGAAAAGAAAGACATTTCCCCTTGTGTGTTTCCTCTTTTGGGGGAGGGCGGCATACCTCTGTGCCCCCCCCCCCCCCACACACACACGCACACACACGCACACACACCCACACACCACCACCACCACCCCCACCATCACCACCACCACCACGGATCCGCCACTGTTCTAAACTAAGCTGTATTTTTAATCCAAGTAATATTACGTCATTATTATCTGATGTACTGCTCATCATTCCCTCAACGTGGTGGGTGAAAAGTTCAATTTAGCAAAATTATTCTTGAAGGAAATGAGTATATAGGCCTATACTTGCGGTGTCGTCGGTTTCCTTGAAGGATACTCGTCTCGTGACTTCCCTGTTTGTTTAATTCCCTGTTTGTTTTGAAGTCTTGTTACCATAGATACATTCTTCTGGATGGTTTAATTTGTGTTCACATATTTATGAAACACCGACAAAGAAATGCACACGCCTGTTCTACTAAAGTTATTTGTATTTGAATAAATGCAGGCAAATACAATTACTGGTCATGCAATCACATCGAAAAAACTTTTTAAAACAGAGGTTTATTTGCAAACTTGTCCAAGTATATAATAGTACATAATGTGGTGGTAGGAAAAAATGCTCATGTTAATACACAAAGCTGCTCCGATTCTTTGAAACTAGATGTGGCTCAATCTTTAGATGACCGCAAAAGGACACGGTTTGTTAGTGACAGTGGAAAATATAGGTAAAAGGGGGACTTATCAAAGGGCAATTACTCTAAAAGTAACAAGGGTAACTATTATATTTGTTTGGAAGGGGCACTTATCAAAGGTGAAACGGTTCATTTATAAGAAGGGGGATAAGCACTTACCAGAAAGGAAAAATTGGCACTTATCAGAAGGGGAAAGGCACTTATTAAACAGGAAAGTGCGCATTTGTCACAGCAAAAGGAGCACTTAGAGCTGAAAAAGTGGTATTTTTCATACCTAATAAAAATGGGCACGGAGATGCAAAATGATGCTTCTTAGAAGGGATTTTCTTTGTTGGCGATTAATTCCAATCATAACTATGTACATTAGAAATAGGGGACTGCAACCTTGCGATTGATTTGGGGACGTGCGATTGATTCGGATCAAAACCCAAATTTTAAAAGACGAGGCCCTGTTCTAATAATGTTATTTGTATTTAAATAAATAAAGATAAATACGAATACTAGTATTAAATGTAATTACATTGTAAAATAAACTGTTTGAAACAATTGGGAAAGTTTGATTATAAAGTAAGTAAGAATTTATATACGGGGGGGGGGTTGAATGATCAAAATGAAGACAAAACTAGGAGTTTAGCCTGTATATACTTGTAACTTGTACAAGTATAGGTGGAACGTACTTATTTGAAGATTATAATAAAGTTATAATATGTGCCATTGTGTTGACTGTCATCATAATATATCATAACAATATTACTTCTAACCCTTTTTCGAAGCTTAAGTTAACACATCAAAGTTTGTTTGTTTCATAGAATACTTTAGTATGTATCTCGCGCTAAGCGCTATAAAATGCAAATTTTGACGTGTACCTTTAATTCTAAAATTTCAACTATGATCCCATTGTTATAGTATCAGGCACCCAATTATGTGGGGGGAAAGTGTTTTTTAGCTTTCATATTGCCGACGCGCGGAATTAAAAGAAAACATGTTGATATGCTGCGTAATAAGTTGAAGTATCATGATATGAAATGTCGAAGTGTATGCAGGGGCGTCGCTAGATCTTTTTCAGTGGGGGGGGGGGGGGGGTGTAGAGGCCAACGATTACCAACAAAACTAGCCACCAATTACAGACAAAATTAAATGTCCCAATATCTACAAATTTAACCCTATAAACCCGGGGCCGAAGGCTAAATTGTTTTTTTCTATGGACTATCTATAGAGTACCGAAGCTGTGACATCATAAAAATCAATTTTTTAGAATTTCTAAAAAAAATCTTCATTTTCCGAAAGAGCAGCAAAAATAATGTTCAAATGTCGAAAATCAATTGAATATGTTAAGTATTGGCTGAGATATGACCATCTGAATAAATATATTTCCTATAGGAACTCGCGATCGGTGTTATTTGCTCTGGCTCCTAATGGTTAGGAGCCAGAGCAAATAACATTGAGTTCCAATAGGAAATATATTTATTCAGATGGTCATATATCAACCAATACTTAACAGATTCAATTGATTTTCGACATAATTATGGACATTATTTTTAATGCTCTTTGGGAATATGAAGAAAAAATTGAGAAATTCTAAAAATAGATTTTTGAAGACGTCACACTTCACCACTCTATAGATAGTCCAAAGGAAAAACAATTTAGCCTTCGGCCCCGGGTTTATAGGGTTAAATTTGTAGATATTGGGACATGCGTATGCGCAAATGGTCATTTTCCTCGACGACATAAATATATGAATTATTTCGTCAACTTAGTCAGCATCATAGTTTAGATAGCTATATATTTTAATGCAGGCGCGGAGCTAGGATCTTATTTTAGGGAGGGGCTGCAGTATAGTGAGCAAGCGAATAACTTAAAGGGTGAGGGGTGGGTGATAGGCCTCCCGCGCGAAGCGCGGAGGCGTTAGACGTTCCCTTAAATTAATAGGAAAAGAAGACGATTCGGTGTACTGTTCTCGACTCTTAACCCTTATCTGAATTCAGTTCTCCCCTCCCGCACGAAGCGCGGAAGTTTTGACGTTTCATTAAATTATTAGAGAAAGTAGACGGTTCGTTGAACCGTGCTCGACTCTTAATCCTTGTCTGAATGAAGTTTCCCTCTCCAACGCGAAGGGCGGAATTTTTGGCGTTTCATTAAAGTATCAGAGAAAGAAGACGATTCGTTGTACCGTTTTCGACTATTAATAAGCCCTAATTGTCTGAATTCAGTTTGCCCCTTTAGCGCGAAGCGCGGAAGCTTTGACGTTTCCATAATTTTTTAGAAAAAGCAGACGATTCGTTCCGTTTCTGACTCTTAATCCTTGTCTGAATTCAGTTCTCCCCCTCCCGCGCGCAGCGCGAAAAGTTAAGACGTTTGATTTAATTATTATAGAAAGAAGACGATTCGTTGTACTGCTCTCGATTCTTAACCCTTATCTGAATTCAGTTCTCCCCCGGAAGTTTTGGCATTTCATTAAATTATTAGAGAAAGTAGACGATTCGTTGAACCGTGCTTGACTCTTAATTATTGTCTGAATTCAGTTTCTCCCCCTCCCGCGCGAATCGCGGAAACTTTGACGTTTCATTAAATTATGAGAAAAAGCAGACGATTCGGTGTAGGCCTACTGTTCTCGACTCTTAATCCTTATCTGAATTCAGTTCTCCCCCTCCTGCGCGAAGCGCGGAAGCTTTGGCGTTTCATTAAATTATGAGTAAAAGCAGACGATTCGGTGTACTGTTCTCGACTCTTAATCCTTATCTGAATTCAGTTCTCCCCCTCCCCCGCGAAGCGCGGAAACTTTGACGTTTCATTAAATTATGAGAAAAAGCAGACGATTCGGTGTACTGTTCTCGACTCTTAATCCTTTTCTGAATTCAGTTCTCCCCCTCCTGCGCGAAGCGCGGAAGCTTTGACGTTTCATTAAATTATGAGTAAAAGCAGACGATTCGGTGTACTGTTTTCGACTCTTAATCTTTATCTGAATTCAATTTTCCCCTTCCCGCGCGAAGCGCGGAAGCTTTGACGTTTCATTAAATTATGAGAAAAAGCAGACGATTCGGTGTACATTTCTCGACTCTTAATCCTTATCTGAATTCTGTTCTCCCCCTCCTGTGCGAAGCTCGGCAGTTTTAACGTTTTATTAAATTATTAGAGAAAAAAGACGATTCGGTGTACTGTTCTCGACTCTTAATCCTTATCTGAATTCAGTTCTCACCCTCCCGCGCGAAGCGAGGAAACTTTGACGTTTCATTAAATTATGAGAAAAAGCAGACGATTCGGTGTACTGTTCACGACTCTTAATCCTTATTTGAATTCAGTTCTCCCCCTCCTGCGCGAAGCGCGGAAGCTTTGACGTTTCATTAAATTATGAGTAAAAGCAGACGATTCGGTGTACTGTTTTCGACTCTTAATCTTTATCTGAATTCAGTTTTCCCCCTCCTGCGCGAAGCGCGGAAGCTTTGACGTTTCATTACATTATGAGAAAAAGCAGACGATTCGGTGTACTGTTCTCGACTCTTAATCTTTATCTGAATTCAGTTCTCCCCTTCCCGCGCGAAGCGCGGAAGTTTTGACGTTTCATTAAATTATTAGAGAAAGTAGACAGCTCGTTGACCTGTTCTCGACTCTTAATCCTTATCTGAATTCAGTTCTCCCCTCCCGCACGAAGCGCGGAAGTTTTGACGTTTCATTAAATTATTAGAGAAAGTAGACGGTTCGTTGAACCGTGCTCGACTCTTAATCCTTGTCTGAAAGTAGTTTCCCTCTCCCACGCGAAGGGCGAAATTTTTGGCGTTTCATTAAAGTATCAGAGAAAGAAGACGATTCGTTGTACCGTTTTCGACTATTAATAAACCCTAATTGTCTGAATTCAGTTTCCCCCATAAGCGCGAAGCGCGGAATTTTTGACGTTTCCTTAAAATTTTAGAAAAAGCAGACGATTCGTTCCGTTTTCGACTATTAATCCTTGTCTGAATTCAGTTCTCCCCCTCCCGCGCGCAGCGCGAAAAGTTTAGACGTTTGATTTAATTATTATAGAAAGAAGACGATTCGTTGTACTGCTCTCGATTCTTAACCCTTATATGAATTCAGTTCTCCCCGGAAGTTTTGGCATTTCATTAAATTATTAGAGAAAGTAGACGATTCGTGAACCGTGCTCGACTCTTAATTATTGTCTGAATTCAGTTTCCCCACCTCCCGCGCGAAGCGCGGGAAACTTTGACGTTTCATTAAATTATGAAAAAAGCAGACGATTCGGTATACTGTTCTCGACTCTTAATCCTTATCTGAATTCAGTTCTCCCCCTCCTGCGCGAAGCGCGGAAGCTTTGACGTTTCATTAAATTATGAGTAAATGCAGACGATTCGGTGTACTGTTCTCGACTCTTAATCCTTATCTGAATTCAGTTCTCCCCTTCCCGCGCAAAGCGCGGAAGCTTGACGTCTCATTAAATTATGAGAAAAAGCAGACGATTCGGTGTACTTTTCTCGACTCTTAATCCTTATCTGAATTCTGTTCTCCCCCTCCCGTGCGAAGCGCGGAAGTTTTAACGTCTTATTAAATTATTAGAGAAAAAATACGATTCGGTGTACTGTTCTCGACTCTTAATCCTTATCTGAATTCAGTTCTCACCCTCCCCGCGCGAAGCGCGGAAACTTTGACGTTTCATTAAATTATGAGAAAAAGCAGACGATTCGGTTTACTTTTCTCGACTCTTAATCCTTATCTGAATTCAGTTCTCCCCCTCCTGTGCGAAGCGCGGAAGTTTTGACGTTTCATTAAATTATTAGAGAAAGTAGACAGTTCGTTGATCCGTGCTCGACTCTTAATCCTTGTCTGAATAAAGTTTCCCCCTCCACGCGAAGGGCGGAATTTTTGGCGCTTCATTAAATTATTAGAGAAAGAAGACGATTCGTTGTACCGTAGTTGACTCTTAATCCTTGTTTGAATACCGACACACCTGACCCGACATAGCAACATATTTACCCGTGTCTTTCTTGCTCCCTCGACGAGACGACTCCGCCCAACAACCCCCCTTCTCTCTTTTACTCCCACTCCTCCTTTCTCATGCTCTTACCTCCCCTCTCTCTCCTCTCTTTCATCTCCCGTTTCTTTTGTTTCCCTTTTCTCTTTTTTCTTCTTTTTTTCCCTTTTCTTTCTTTTCCTTTCTTTCTTTTCTTTTCCTTTTCTTTTTTTCTTTTCTTTCCCTTTCCCTCTCTTTGTTTACCTCCCCCTTTTCCCTTTTTTCCTCCCCCTTTTCCCTTTTTTTCCGACGGCCAGCGCAATTTTACCGACAATATCCTGACGGGTGGGGGGGGGGGTGTCGCACCCCCCCACACCCCCCCCCCCCTTTGGCGACGCCCCTGAGTGTATGTCATTCGGTTAGAGATATTAGAGATATGTGAAATTTACAAAATGTCGCCTAGATGACAATACATTATGCTAATGACCTTGAAAAGTTTCGTGTGTCCAGTCCTCAATAGGGTCTACCCATTGTGCCAAATTTTAAAGCCCCTCTAAAGTGTTGGGAGCCCCAAAAATTCACCTAAATTGTATCATAATGTGAAAGAGGATGTCATTTCTGACACATTTCTGCAAGGATTTTCAAAAACAAATGTGTATGAAGACGAATATTGATGAAAGAACACAATATTTGGGTTTCTGCATACAACAGAAAACCCAAATGTTGTATTCTTTTATTAATATTTGTCTTCAAACACATTTTTTGGAGAAAAAACTTAGCAGAAGTGTGTCTTAAATGACATCCTCTTTCACAATGATACATTATGTAAGAGAAATTTTGCCATCAATTTTTGTAGCGAATTTGGGGCTCCCGACGCTTTCGAGGGCTTTAATTGAACACGAAATTTCCATTCTTTAGATATCTGTTCATTCGTACTATACCACCAGATTATTTTCTTCAATCTGACGAGTCACCTTTATTGTCAATAGACAATAGTACATACCACCCAAAAATATGCTCACTCGTACTCTTGCTGAAAAACCACATGCACTGCCCATAATTATTTCATATATAATACTACATAGCCAAAGGACTACACATAATGTGAAAACCGTTTTTTTTCTCCATCATGTACCAGAACTCAGCTTTTTCTTTAATAAGATGAAAAACATTTTCAGACTGGAAGTGCACGGACTTTCCAGGTATCAAGATAGTGGTCATTGGATGTCAGGGGATTCCCATCCGAAAGCTTCGTCCAATCGTGCAGAATCATCCGAGTGCTCATGACGTCATTTCAAGCGAAGGGAGTTTCCCCAATCAATACCGATGGACCTTGATCGGACAAGTTCGTGCTATCTTCCGCGCTAGCTGTGATCGGGACTTTTCATGCACATTTACTTCCTCAAACTTTTGAAGGTTAGTCTCTCTGGTATCCGCGCCATGGCCGTTGGTAAATCACGTTTTATTTGTAGGTGAATACTGAATACCACAATTGTTTCCGTCCTCTGATACATCTGGATACTGGTTTCAAACACTGGCAAGAAAGTGATCATAACGAATGGCATATTATAACTCCAAACGAAAAACGATTTGTAGAAGTGAGCAGAGACCAACGTGGAAGACGTTATAGTTGGAGCTTGCCTGTGCATTTTGTGGGGCATCGCGCCTGCATCGGCGGGTGACAATCGGTTGGATGTTCGTAGACTTGGATGTACGTGCAATGGCGATTTTATGGTCAAACTTCAAATGGAGGACTCGCATTTCAGAACAC